>JAACNH010000884.1:0-127042 GCA_019447015.1 Hymenochirus boettgeri | reverse complement strand
TATTGTGTTAGCGTACACGCAGCATTTTATCTATTGTGTTAGCGTACACGCAGCATTTTATCTATTGTGTTAGCGTACACGCAGCATTTTATCTATTGTGTTAGCGTACACGCAGCATTTTGTCTATTGTGTTAGCATACGCAGCATTTTATCTATTGTGTTAGCGTACACGCAGCATTTTATCTATTGTGTTAGCGTTCACGCAGCATTTTATCTATTGTGTTAGCGTACACGCAGCGTTTTATCTATTGTGTTAGCGTACACGCAGCATTTTATCTATTGTGTTAGCGTACACGCAGCATTTTATCTACTGTGTTAGCGTACACGCAGCATTTTATCTACTGTGTACGCTAACACAATAGATAAAATGCTGCGTGTACGCTAACACATCATATTTGATTAGCGTGACGAGCAGCTGTTTTAATCTAGTGTTAATACGTTAAATAAAAAAAAAAAAACAATAAATAACACCACGGCAAAGCATTTAATATCTATTGGTTTAGTCGTTTCGAACAGGGGGCGAGGAAGCATTTTATCTACTTGTGTTGCGTACGCGTAGCATTTTATTCTATTGTTGGGTTAGCGTACAGCGCAAGCATAAGGGGGGGGGGAAAAAAAAAAAGGAAAAAAATTTATCTATTGGGGGGGGGGGTTAAATGCGTACCCCAGCAATTATTATACTAATTTTATTTGTTGTTTAGGGAGAAAAGCGTTCACGAAAACCCAGGTCATTTACAACTATTGTGTAGCGTACAAAACAAAAAAAAATGGACAGCATTTTAAAAAATATATGTTTAGCGTTCACGGGAAAAAAGGGGGGAGGCAGCATTTTAAACTATTGGGTTAGGTACACGCAGCATTTTAATTCTATTGTTTTTAGCGTACACGCAAGCCTTTTAAAATCTATTGTGTTAGCGTACACGCAGCTTTTATCTCTGTGTGTTAGCTTACACGCAGCTTTCTAAATTATCTATTGTGGTTGAACGTACACAGCAGCATTTTAGCTATGTGTTAGCGTACACGCAGCATTTATCTATTGTGTTTAGCGATACACCAACATTTTAATCTATTGTTGTAGCGTAAACTCAGCAGTTTAATCTATTGTGTTTACGTACACAGCGAGCATTTTAAAAATCTATTGTGATTACGTACACGCAGCATTTTATCTATTGTTTTAGCGTACGACGCAGCATTTTAATCTATATGTGTTTAGCGTACACCAGCAGTTAATTAATCTATTGATGTGGTTAAAAAGCAAAGGAGGTGGTACACGGCGTCGGGGCGAGAGAACCATTATAATAACTAATTTGGGGTATCTGGGGGGCGTACCACGCAAGGCAAAGGGTAGGGGAATAGGTCTACTTGTTGTTAGCGGTTCCAGAAAGCAACGGGGGCCAGAGGTGACCAGCATTGATTTGAAGTAAGAGAAGTCATATCACGGTCGAAATGAGAGGAGGGAGTGAGTGCAAAAAATACTCAGAACGGGAATGGCGTCCTGCGCCAGGCATAATTTATAAATACTCATGATGCTAATGTTGGGGGCTTCGCCAGGAGACAAGCGAAGTGCCAACGTTACTAGCAGTGACTTGGGAGTTTAAGAAAAGAAACAGGAGAGGGGGAAGAAAAAAGAGGCAGGCGTCATAAACAGCAAATATTTAGCTAACGATGTTGATAAGAAAGACGAAACAACGGGAGGGGAAGCTGGATCTGAACCAAAGAAAAATAGACACATGTTGGAAAATTGTAGAGGTTGGTAGTAGGGATTAACCGGAGTCGCGGCGCATAGCGAGAGGAGAAAAAGCGGTAAGAAGACCGACAAAGGACTCTGGCTTGTGTAAAATGGGGTGAGGGGGGAAATAGGATAGCGATAGAGTGCGATCGGGGACTGGGGGGGGGCTTAAAGCGTGCATAAAAGCTTTATAGGAAATCAGAGATTTATTGTGTTTAGCTTTCACAAGCATTTCAATTGTATTTCAAGAGGAAGGAACGGGACGCGGAAGAGGGAAGGGGCCAGAAAAAAGGGAAGAAAACGGAAGTGGTCTGCGACGACTTTTGCTTTAGGTGGGATTAGTAAATGTCATAACAGTAAAGCAATGGAAGGATTAGGCAAGACCAGAAAAGAATAACGGGTAGAGATAATATAAGTGGCACGAGAAACACAGCAGTAAGAAAAAGGCCTGTGTTACAAAAAGGAGGAATGAAAGAGAGACGCGAAAATCGTGCTGGCGGGGAAAAAGTCAACGAGACATTGTGGGTTGTATTTATGGTGGTTAGAGATGGACTATAAGGTGAGGAAAAGAACACAAAGTGCACTTTATAATTTAGGGTGGTAAGGCTGCATGAAAGCATTTTATTTATTGTGTTACTTGCACAGCGTTTATGTGTACGTGAAAGCATTGTTTTATGTGTTAGCACAAGATTATGTGTACGGTGCAAAAGCATTTTATTTATTGTGTTAGCTTGCACAAAGCATTTATTGTTAGCGTGCATAAAGCATTTTTTTATTGTGTTACGCTTGCACAAAGCATTTTATTGTGTTAGCGTGCATAAAGCATTTTATCTATTGTGTTAGCGTACACACGGCATTTTATCTATTGTGTTAGCGTACACACGGCATTGTATTAATTGATTGTTGACAGATTGCTTCGAATCCGGATGATGTATTACTTATTGTTGCGTCTTAGCGAAAGGGAGGTAGGCACGGCGGCAATATAATTTAGAATCGTAAGGCTGTGATAGTGAAAAGAGACGCGATGCACAATTTCCCTTCTGTGTCTGAGTTGCCGAAGGGACTCGGAGACCAAGTTCCCCCTTTTCAAATCCTTTAGCGGAACCTCTGTAAATGGATCCTTGTGAAGGTTCTCCATTCATCAGGTCATGGTATATCTGGTTATATTCAATTAGATCAACTGGACTGAAATGTAGTTCTTGAAGACGTTTCGCTAGTCATAAAGCAACAGTGACTGGCTTTCTCAATTCAGAATGACTTGTACAGAAATCTGTGGCACATTTCCAGGGTACATATTGCCACCAGATTCTTGTACAAGTTTCTGGAAATTGAGAAGCCAGTCGATGACTAGCGAAACGTCTTCAGAACTACATTTCAAGTCCAGTTGACTAATTGAATACAACAGATATACTCTTTAAATATCATTTCAATACCACCATAAAACATTGCATCTCAAGAGATTTACCAAGTTACTTATATACACACTAAGCATAGATCTGTATGTTTCTGTATCAGACAATGGCAGGGGTACGGAAGTAAAACAAAACAAAAACATTGTACAAACATACCCATCCACGGCAATATGTACCAGCTCACGCAGCCAAATGACAGGGCTTAAAGGGCAACTAAAGGCCCCAGAAAAATGAATCATAAGGCAGAGGCACCCATAAAGAGCAGTAATCATGCCTCGTCTCTTAATCTGCTGTGTGTGCTGGGTGAAATGAACCTTACCAACTGGGCGTAGCTAGATATCACCGGGCGGCCCATACAAGATTTAGATGGGGCCCCTCAACCCACCAAATTACCAGTTTGTGCAGTTCAAACACACCCAGCAAACTGCTGCCGAGGTTTTTAAAGGGCAGTCCACCAACATTGTTCAACCACACAAACCTGTTTCCTGTTTAATCTGTTTACCTGTTTTTGTTGTTTAACTGACGGCCATTACCACGAAAATGGAAAGCAAGAGCAGCATTAGACAAAACGTATGGAGGAGAGCGAAAACGAATTTCCTTGAGTTAAAGGGGAGCATGTAGAGTCTGATGGCCATGGAGATGCGGAAGGCCCGCTTTGGGCTCAGGGGCCTAAAAACAATCGCTATGGTTGCTAGGTGATCCCATGCCCCTGTTTACTAACATGGGATTTGTGTTTTATTTCCCAGCAATCCAGTACGGTCGCATGAGACCGCTTAAATAATTAAGTTTGTAACTGTCCAGGTCATAACCTACTAGGACTAAGTCCTTACACAAGAACCCGACTAGGCATCGCTAACATCCTGTTCAAAGTACAGACTAGCAGTGAGCATGTGATTGAGCTGTGGCCGGAAATCACCATACACACAGTCAACACTTATCCAGTGGTTTACATTTCTTCACGTCATTTACTGGATTGGTATTTTACAGTTTTATTGGTGTTTTGGGGGAGTTTTTTCAAGAATATGGAGTATAACATTTGGGTTTAGTTCTCCTTTAATGATCTACTTGGTATTGCCCAAGGGGGGTCTTTATCTTGCTGGATATGAAGACATTTACTGGAATATCTTAGTTTGCACAGTGTGTTCTGAACGGATATACCATAGCCGCATATCTAATAACATATGGTTAGCGAATAAAATTTAAATCTCTGACTGCCTTTAAAAGAAAAACAGATTTGATTTGTTGCGTATTTTTCTAGAAATCCCACTGGCATCTGTACTTGAGGTACAAATACATTTTATACTTTTTTTGATTTAGTTGCCCTTTAAAAACGATGCCACAAAAAATATAACTGTATTTCATTAAGAACAAAATGCATTCCACATAATGAAAAACAATAAAAAAAAAATTAAGATTGTGTCGGCACTTTAGATTCCTAGCATGAATTTTTTGGGTGACGGATAAAAAGTGGCTAGGAGAGCAAACGTTTATCTCACATTCTGTGGCAGGTGAATGGTTTAAGTTACAGCCCTTAATGTTTAAACTGTGGTACCTATTGGGATATTTAAAAGGAATGTTTTCCACATCTGTACACATGGAAAGGTTTCTCTCCCCAGTGTGAACTTCTGGTGAGCTTTAAGGCTGCTCATAGATAGAAAACATTTTCCCAATCTGTACATTGTATCCTCCCCAGTATGCACTTTCCTGTGAAGTCTAAGTTAATCATTTCATAAAGCTTTTCCCGCATTCTGTGCAGACAATGGTTTTTTCCCTGTGTGTAGCTTCTATGATTCAAAAGAGTTTTTTGAGAAACGTTTTCCACATTCATATGTCATTGACAGAATTTCCCGACTGTTGAATTAATTTGGTGTCTTCTAAGGTTGCTATAGTAGACAGGAAACTTTTTCCACATTCCGTACATGTTAAAGGGGCTTCTCCAGATGTTGTAGATGTTCTGATGTGTTTTTGAAGGCTTACGTTATACAGAAACTTTCCTTCCCCACGCTTATTACAGGTGTAATGTGAGTTTTGAATACCAGTGTACGGACTGCTTTGTGGTTTAAAAGACTTGGTTTATCATGAAGCTTTCCCCACATTGTAAGGCAAATAAAACATGTTTCTTTCTGTTGAATATTCAGTTGTCTCTTGTAGTTGTATCTCTCTTGAGAAACTTTTCCCACACTGTGTTATACAGGTGAAGGTTCTCCCCAGTGTGAATTTGCTGGTGTCGTTGGAGGTTGTGCTTATAGAGAAGAGGCATTCCACATGCTAAGCCTTAATGTTTCTCTTTTTTATTTATTTGAAGTTGTCCCTGTGCCAATACTGTAAATATTTCAGTGTCCTGGTTCTGCTCCTTGGTCTGAATCCCAATAATTGTACAAATCAAATGATTCCCTAATTGAAGACCTCTCTTTTTCAATTGTACTGGAATGATGATTTCTAATTGGCACTGCTTATTTGTTAAACTCCTATTATGACTTTTTTTGTGACGGTAAAAGTGGCTGATGGAAGCAACATTTTCCCACATTCTATGCATTGAATGGTTTCACCCCTGTATGTTCTACAATGGTGTCTCTTTAGGGATATTAAAAGGAATCTTTTCCCACATTCTGTACACACAAATGGTTTCTCCCCTGTGTGAATTCTCTGGTGAGCTTAAGCTGCTGCCTAGATGAGAAACATTTTCCACATTCGGTACATTGTATTCCCAAGTATGTACCTTCTGGTGCAACCTAAGGTAGATCATATCATAGAAGCTTTTTTTCCACATTCTGAACAAACAAAGGTTTTTCCCCTGTGTGAAGCTTCTGATGACTCAAAGGCTGTATTTTTAGTAAATGTTTTTTCCACATCATACACTTGAAACATTTTCCAAACATGTGGAATTTTTGGTGTCTTCTAAGGTTTGCTCAAAGAAAGAAAAACATTTTCCCCATTCTATGCATGCCAAAGGGGCCTCTCCAGTATGCAATTTCTGATGTTTTTGAAGGCTAATCTTATAAGAGAAACTTTCCCACATGTATTACATGTGTATGGTTTAATCCCCTGTGTGCAGACTCTATGTTTTAAAAGATTGTATTTATTATAGAAGATTTTTCCACATTCTAAGCAAGTGGGGGGTTTTCTCCTTGTGAATATTCAGGTGGCTCTAAAGGTGGATTTCTATGGAAAAAGATTTCTCACACGTTGTGCAAGTGAATGGTTTCTCCCCGTGTAATTTTCCTGGTGTCTTTGGAGATGGTGCTTACTAGAGAAGTGCTTTCCACATTCTATGCACTTGAAATGTTTCTCTCTCTTTATGTATATTGAGTTGTCCCTGTGCCAGTTTTGTAAATACTCCAGTGTTTTGATTTTTGCGTCTTGGCGTGTCCCAAATATTGGAGGAATCACATGGTTCCATAATTGAAGACTCTCATTTTTAACTGTCTGCTGTAAAAGTCAGAATTCAAGTTGCACTCATTATTTTTAAACTTCTTGTATGCATTTTTTGGTGACGTAAAAATGACTGACAGAAACAACATTTTCCCACATTCTATGCATGTGAATGGTTTCACCCCTGTATGTGTCATATGGGTCTCTTTAGGAATATTTAAAAGGAAATCTTTTACCACAATCTGTACCACAAATGGGTTTCTTCTCCCAGTGTGACTCTCTGGTGAGCTTTAGGAGCTGCTCATAGATGAGAAAACATTTTCCCACAATCTGAACATTGTATAATCCCCAGTAGGTAACTTCTGGTGCCAGCCTAAGGTAGATCACTTCATAGAAACTTTTTCCACATTCGGTGCAAACAAAAGGTTTTTTGCCCCGTGTGAAGCTTCTGATGACTCAAAAGCTGTATTTCTGAGAAAATGTTTTTCCACATTCTGTACCTTGAAACATTTCCCAACTGTGTGGAATTTTTTGGTGTCTTCTAAGGTTGCTCAAAAAGAAAGATCTTCCACATTCCATGCATACAAAAGGGGCCTCTCCAGTGTGCAGTTTCTGATGGTTTTGAAGGCTCACATTATAAGAGAAACTTTTCCCCCATTCATTACATGTGTATGGATTAAACCCACTGTGCAAACTCTTGTGTTTCAATAGATTGAATTTACTATAAAAACTTTCCCCACATTCTAAGCAAGTATAATGTTTTTTCTCCCTGTGTGAATATTCACATGTTCTTTAGATGGATTTCTCTAGAGAAACTTTTCCCACATTGGCTACAGTGATGGTTTCTCCCCTGTGTGGATTGTTTGGTGTCGTTGCAGGCTGTGTTTTGATGATAAGTGCTTTCCACATTTCTGAGCACTGAAAACGTTCTTTCCTGAGTGCATATTGAGATGTCCCTGCTAATCCTGGTAAATGCCTTCTGCAACCATCCATAGATTATTGGCTGTATCCTGACTCCAGAGAAACCACTGGGCTCTGTCATATAGAGATCTCTCTTTTTCTAACCACTGATTGGAAGTTTCAGAATCCATTCCCACTGATCTAAGAGTGTGCTAACAATCAAAAGAAACATCCCAATTAATATGCTTGTGAAGGTTCTCATTCATCCAGTCATTGTGTATACTGTTGTGGGGGGATTCCCATTGAGATCAAGGTAAAAGGGGAGATCGAACGAGCTATCAATTTGAATGAAGTCAACATTGGGCTGGTTAAGTATTTAGTTCGAGGGGGGTGTTGAAGACGTTTCGCTATCATAAGGACGAAGACGGAGCAAAAACGATTGGATCTCATCACTTGAAACAGCAATAGACCTACTTGAATACAAGGAAGGTAAACCTGTGATCAGAATGTAGTGTTAGCGCGGAAACAGGTGGAACCCTCCCACATGGTAGGTCGCAAAAAACACAGGAAGGAGCCGAAAAAGGGATAAAATTACAAGGGAAAGCAGGAATTTAGCCAATACATGACTCAGCTATTGGAGAGTGGTGGATATAGGAACCCCAGAGTAAGGTGTGACACACAAACAGACACATGTACAATGGCACGAGCAAATGAGGGTGGGATGTTCGAACCACGCGCCCACACCGCTACTAAAATAAACGAGGGCGGTGGTTAATCCATTTATTAGGGTACAACGGATGAAATGCGAGCTCCAAGAGTACCTTACCAATCTAATCGTGGGAGGGGGGGAGAGGAAAAATAGCAAGCCGCCTTAAAACTATGTGGAAGTATCGCTGTCTGGTGAAGAAACCTATATGTAAAAAATTAAAGAAAAGGGAACACGAGATAGACCACGCACGTGGAAATGGCAGAAGTTAAAAGCAATACAGTCAGGGGAAAAAAACAATGGGATCAAAAAATGCGAACCATAGTGTCGCTGAGAATCTGATCACAATCCCGAAGGAAATCTTAACAAGACCAATTTTTCAGGGAATAAACAAGGATCGGAACCGTACCCTGCTGCTTTCGAAACGAAACAAACACACTGAGGCAGGGGGCAACTCGTCCAAAATGGATAGACACAGAGAGGCCGTGAAAGCAGCACTGGAAGGTGAAGAAAAAAGATAATGGCCTGAGAGAGAGCGACGCGAAACGAACGCGAAACACAAGATAAAGCAGCATCATGTCTACTGCAATTTGCATGGTCTCACAATCATAGATAATAGGAACTTAAAGAAAAGTGCATGAATTGACGAGAAGTGACAATCATATACCGCAGTCAGTGAAGATTGACATCATATACGCAGTGCAGTGAATAAATACTCTGATTTGTATGTGGGGAGTACCAAACCAGCCACGTGATACACCACAACGTTATGGGCCCAGGCACAAGAATTCCTCCCTGCTGTGGGGGGAGGAAAGAGGGGAGAGGGAAAACGTCCATGGACTCAGCGTGAACCTGCATCGCCTTAAGGATAAGCAAGAGACGTACGCTTATGTAGCGAGCTGAGGAGATGTTGGTAGCTTTATACAACATAGTGGTCGGCAGAAAAAAGGACAGAGCTGTGACGGATAAAACTCTGTGATCAAGTCTATAAACAAGGGGACTTACGCGGGGCAGGGACAGAGCCATTTAATCGTAAAAAAGGGAGTGCGTCAGAACCACCGGGACAAATAATCAGCTAAGAAAAAAGGGGGTGAAGAAAGTGGTAAAAATGGTCTCGTATGGCACGACCAAGGGAGAACATCTGTCTCCATGTACAATGCTGTTGATTGACACCTACCCCTGGGCGTTCCTATAACACCTCTTAGCCTATCCAATCACGCCCTTAACCACTTGGCTGTGATATCCTGATTGGGATTTTCAGGGTACATTTGCCCATATTCTGTACAAGTCATTCTGAATTGAGAACCAGTCGGATGACTAGCGAAACGTCTTCAAGAACTACATTTCAAGTCCAGTTGATTAATTGTAATACAACAATATCACGATTAAAATCAGGTTTAAATTTAAATTTACATGTTGCCTCTTTCAACTGGCATGTTCAGTGCTAGAACGGGACAGCTATTTTGAATTAGGTGTACGTTGCTGTTCAAATGATTATTTTATTGTGATTAAAAGTGTATACATTCTATGTATACATTCACATTAGGCCCTGCCTGAAGAGCTTCATCTAAGACACATTATATTTGACCCAATACCGCAACCTATCAGTTGCCTTTATTATTGTTGTGGAAACCGGACAAATAATCACTACGCTAAAATGTCCCCAAGACAACACAAACAGAAACCTAATTACGATCATGACATACAGTAGCTAAACATTGTTGTGGTCTTGTAGATAAAAATCGGGTTTTAAGCAGTGGGACACGCTCCTTCATAAAAAGAAATTGGGTTGTGGTTTGGGGGGGGGTGGTCTGTTGTAAGGGTGGGGCTAGGGAGCCAGACTTTTTTGTGTACCTACAGCTCAAGGTGCAAATCTGCTGCAAGACCAAAAATCACTGAGCCTGGATTTACCCTCCCTACCGAGGCCCTTTGTTCTGCCTATTTTTCAATCATAATCAATACCTGGTTCTCCACAGGACTTCCAACCAATTAGTAATCCAACTAATAACTATTAAACCACAGACCGGTCCCTGGCAAGTAATGTGGTCGGTTTTTTTGGCTCCTTAAACTGACAGTTACTTGGTCCACAGTTCGCAAACCAAACCATTTCTGCCCTTTCCTAAACCAATGGGTACCGCTTTTTGTGGCTCCGCCGATATTACCTCCTAACCCACCGCATTACCCTTAGTGCTGTGCATTGCCGCAAGGGGTTAATACGGATTTCTATTCATTCCCCCTAAAGTTCTCCCAAACACCACAGAGGGCCTGCGCCTCTAAACGATTCCTATAACCAAGGAAGATGTCCTACAGGATCTTTCACCACCAGACCCATGTAAGACATCTGTTCCCCATCTTATTATAGTGAGCTGATGACCTCGGGGGCTGTATCTTCATTTTCTAACCTTTATCTTTAAATATTTCAGTCTCTGGATCTGGGAAACCTGCCAAGAAGAGAACATAAAAAGCGAACGAACAGTCAAAATCAACGTCCAGGTAGTTAAAAAATGTAACTTTCAATATCCGATTCCTTGTGCTCATATACAAGACAGACGTATCACATAGAGACCGGGTCGTTCACTGACATTCACCTAGGATAAAGTCCCCCTGGACCTTCGCCCCCCATAACACCCACAATCTACTCTCACCCTCACGCATTAACGGCAACCTACCATCTCATCCTTAAATAATTAAAGGGAGTTAAGCATTAACCCTTGTAGTCTCCGTAGTAAAAATAGGGGAAGGAAGAGAAACAACGTCCCGATAAGTGTGATAGGGAGACTCAAAAAAAAATCAATTCTATATATCAAATAACATTGTATCAGTAAATGAAATTCATAATACACTAACAATGAGTACCTGCAAAACCAGAGGTATGAGGCATGTTATATATCCAGGAACCACTAAATCTCTATATACACGCGAAGAAAGGGAGTACTACAATATAACTGGTACAGGTTATTCAATAAGATCAGTTTTACAGATCTAGTACTATAGCAAAGTAGCACTTCCTAGACTTGTAACTTAAATGGTTATACATGTAACAGAGAATGGACCTTGAATTAGATATAATTGATTACAGGCAACTTAGGAAAAGTAAAAGAAGAAGGAGTAGAATATCCACAAACGGAAACAATCTGAATCAGACTGTTTTCTCTATAATCCCCCGTCATGGATCATCGACTGGGTAATGTTCTCTACTTAATGTATCTCTACGTGTAATGATCCGCTACTGTAGCAAAGCATTTTACTCTATTGGTGTGTTTTTTTAGCGGTACACCGCCAGGATTTTTTATAACTATTGTGTTTAGCGTCACGCAGCATTTTTATCTATTGTGTTAGCCGTACACGCAGCATTTTTTATCTATTTTGTGTTGTAGCGTACCGCAGCATTTTAAATCTATTGTGGTTAGGTACACCGCAACGCAAGCATTTTTATCTATTGTGTTTTTACACCGCAGCATTTTATCTATGTTGTTAGCGTACACGCAAGCATTTTTATCTATTTTTTTGTTAGCGTAACGCAGCATTTTTATCTTATTGGGTGGTGTTAGCGTACAGACCATTTTATCTTTGTGTTTAGCGTTACACCGCCAGCATTTTTTTATCTTTTTAAAAATTTTTTAATCTATTGTGTTAGGTACACCGCAGCACTTTTATCTTTGTTTTAGCAGCACACGCAGCAGTTTTTTTTTGTTTACTCGTTTATCTTGTGTTAGCGTACACGCAGCATTTTATCTTATTGTGTTAGCGTACACGCAGCATTTTATCTATTGGTGTTTAGCGTAACCGCAGCATTTTATTTGATTACTATTGTGTTTATTTAGCTTTTTTACACGCAGCATTTTTATCTATTGTGTTAGCGTACAACGCAGCATGTTTTATCTTATTGTGGTTAGCGTACACGCAGGCATTTTTTATCTATTTGTGTCTAGCGTACAACCCGCAGCATTTTTTTTAAAATCTATCTGTGTTAGCGTACAACGCAGCATTTTATCTATTGTGTGTACGTACACGCAAGCATTTTATCTATTATTGTGTTTTAGCGTAACACGCAAGCATGTTTTAATCTATTGTTGTTTTAGCGTACACGCAGCATTTTTTGATTCTATTGTGTTTTATCGTGCACGCAGCATTTTATTATTATCTACAATTTTTGTGTTTAGCGGTACACGCAGCCATTTTTATCTATTGTGGTTTAGCGACACGCAGCCATTTTATCTATTGTGTTTTTTTTAGCGTACACGCAGCATTTTATCTATTTGTGTTTTTAAGCCGTCACGGCAGCATTTTAATCTATTGTGTTAGCGTCACCACATTTTATTCTATTGTGTGTTAGCCGTCTCACTCAGCTTTTATCTTTATTGTTTGTTTATAGCGCTACACGCAGCATTTAATCTATTGTTTTTAGCGTACACGCGCATTTTTTATGCTATTTGTGGTTAGCGTACACGCAATTTTAGTATCTATTGTGGTTAGCGTACCCCGCAGCATTTTATCTATTGTGTTAGCGTCACGCAGCAATTTTTAATCTATTGTGTTTAGCACGCCCAGCATTTTATCTATTGTGTTAGCGTACACTCAGCATTTTAATCCTATTGTGTTAGCGTACACGCCCAGCATTTTAATCTATTGTTTAGCGTACACGCAGCATTTTATCTATTGTGTTAGCGTACACGCAGCATTTTGTAATCTATTTGTTTTAGCGTACACCGCAGCATTTTATCTATTGTGTTTTTTAGCGTACCCCAGCATTTATCTATTGTTTGCGTACAAAACGCACAATTTTTATCTATTGTGTTGCTTCCGACTCGCAGCATTTTTATCTATTTGTTGGTTTAGGCGTACAACCAGCCATTTTAATCTATTGTGTTTAGCGTACACGCAGCATTTTTATCTATTGTGTTTAGCGTTCACGCACATTTTTAAGGACCTCTATTGTGTTAGCTACACGCAGCATTTTTTTTTAGTCCTTTTTTTTTTTGTAAGCGTACACACGCAGCAAATTTTTATCTTTGTGGTTAGCGTACACCGCCAGCATTTTATTTACTATTGTGTTAGCGTACACGCAGCATTTTTATCTATTGTTTTTTTTGTTAAGCGTTCACCCAGCATTTTTATCTATTGTTTAGTTACGCTTTGTTTCAAACGCAGCATTTTATCTATTTGTTGTTAGCCGTACACGCAGCATTTTCATCTATTGTGTTTAGCGTACACGCAGCATTGTTTTATCATATTGTGTTAGCGTACACGCAGCATTTTTATCTATTGTGTTTAGCGTACACCAGCAATTTTAATCTATTGTTGGTTTAGCGTACACCGCAGCATTTTTTTACTCTATTGTGTTTTTAGCGTTACACGCAGCATTTTTTTATCTATTGTTGTTTTTTAGCGTACACGCAGCATTTTATTCTACTTTGTTTTTTAGCGTTTCACGCACGCACATTTTATCTCCAGTGTGTGTAGCGTTCACACGCAGCATTTTATCTATTGTGTGTTAGCGTACACGCAGCATTTTTCCTATTGTGTTGTGCGTACACGCGCACATTTTATCTATGTGTGTTAGCGTTTACACGCACGCATTTTATCTATTGTTTTACGTACACGCAGCTTTTATTATTGTGTTAGCGTACAAACGCAGCATTTTATCTATTGTTTTGGTTTTAGCGTCACGCAGCCATTTTAATCATTTTGTGTTAGCGTACACGCAGCATTTTAATCTATTGTTGTTAGCGTACAACGCAGCAGTTTATCTAATTTGTGTTTTTTAGCGTACACGCAGCATTTTATCTAGTGTTGTTTTAGCGTTCACGCACAAGCATTGTTACAAAATTTAATCTATTGTGTTAGCGACACGCACGCATTTTTTATCTATTTGTGTTGTAGCTACACGCAGCATTTTTTAAATCTATTGGTGTTAGCGTTACACGCAGCATTTTTATCTATTTGTGTTAGCGTACAACGCAGCATTTTAATATACTATTGTGTTTGCTTGCGCACGCAGCATTTTATCTATTGTGTTTTAGCTTGTACACGCACATTTTATCTACTGTTGTTAGCGTCACGCCAGCATTTTATCTTACTTGGTTAGCGTACACGCGCTCTTTTATCTATTGTTTAGCGTACACGCACATTTTTTTGTAGCTTTTATCTATTGTGGGTTGGGTTAGCGAGTTATTATTGTGTTGGTACGATTTTTTTATTTTCTATTGTTGGTATTGTGGTTTTTTATTCTATGTTTATTGTCTTTATTATTGTGTTGCGTTCTGTTCTAGGTTTTTATCTTTGTTTTGTCCCCTTGTTCCGTTTTTGTCTTTTTAGTTTGCCATTTCGTTTTTTATTGTTGGGCAGTGTTTTCGTGTTGGTACTTTTTTTGTGCTCGCCAGTTGTTTATCTATTCCGTGTTACTGTGCCGTGGCGCTCACTTTTCTTGAGTGCATTTACTTTTTTCTTGGTTCTGTAGCTTTGCTTTTTGGAGCGGGTTTATTTGTTTGCCTTTTTTGTCTTCGGTCTTTTTATTTTTGACGTTTACGCACATTTTTCTTTTGTTGTTAGGTAATTTCACTTTATCTGGTTTGGGTTCTGATTGTTTGTTGAGCGAGTGCTTTTTCTGCCTTTTATTTTGTGTTAAAGCGCTACGCACCTCCTTTTCTATCTTGTGTTGTCGTTCGTCTCCGGTCTTTTCTCTTGTGTTAGGCTCACGCAGCATTTATCTATTGTGTTAGCGTACACGCAGCATTTTATCTATTGTGTTAGCGTACACGCAGCATTTTATTGTTCTGTTAGCGTACACGCAGCATTTTTATCCTATTGTGTTAGCGTACAACGCAGCATTTTATCTATTGTGTTAGCGTACACGCAGCATTTTATCTATTGTGTTAGCGTACACGCACATTTTATCTATTGTGTTTAGCGTACACCGCAGCATTTTATCTATTGTGTTATAGCGTTCACACGCAGCATTTTTATCTATTGTGTTAGCGTACACGTCAGCATTTTATATCTTTGTGTTATGCGTACACGCAGCATTTATCTATTGTGTTAGCGTTACACGCAGCATTTTACTATTGTGTTGCGTACGCAGCAATTTTAATCTATTGTGTTTAGCGTACACGCAGCATTTTATCTATTGGGTTGCGTACCCGTCAGCATTTTTTATCTATTGTGTTTAGCGTACACTCAGCATTTTATCTATTGTGGTTAGCGACACACGCAGCATTTTTATCTATTGTGCGTCAGTCAGCGTAGCACGCAGCATTTTATCTATTGTGTTACGCGTACACGCAGCACATTTTTATCTATGTGTTAGCGTCACGCAGCCATTTATCTATTGTGTTAGCGTACAACGCAGCATTTTATCTATTGTGTTTAGCCGTACACGCAGCATTTTATCTATTGTTTAGCGTACACGCAGCTTTTAATCTATGTGTTAGCGTACACGCAGGCATTTTATCTATTGTGTTTAGCGACACGCAGCATTTTTCATGTGTTAGCTACACGCACATTTTAATCTATTGTGTTGCGTACCCGCAGCATTTTTCTATGTGTTAGCGTACACGCAGCATTTTATCTATGTGTTAGCGTACACTCGCGCATTTTATTATTGTGTTAGCGTACACGCAGCATTTTACATCTATTGTGTTAGCGTACACGCAGCATTTTATCTATTGTGTTAGTAGCGCACGCAGCATTTTATCTAGTGTTTTAGCGTACACCGCAGCATTTTAATCTATTGTGTTAGCGTACACGCAGCATTTTATTCTATTGTGTTAGCGTACACGCAGCATTTTATCTATTGTGTTAGCGTTCACGCAGCATTTTATCTATTGTGTTAGCGTAACCGCAGCATTTTATCTTTGTGTTTTAGCGTACACGTCAGCATTTTATCTATTGTGTTAGCGTACACGCAGCATTTTATCTATTGTGTTAGCGTACACGTCAGCATTTTATCTATTGTGTTAGCGTACACGCAGCATTTTATCTATTGTGTTAGCGTCCAGCAGATTTTATATTGTGTTAGCGACCACATTTTTAATCTAGTTGTGTTAGCGCTTGTCACACCAGCATTTTAACTATTTGTGTTTAGCGTACACGCAGCACTTTTATCTACTGTGTTAGCGTACACGCAGCATTTTTATCTATTGTGTTAGCGTTCACGCAGCATTTTATCTATTGTGTTACGTGCACGCAGCATTTTTCTATTGTGTTAGCGTCACTCAAGCATTTTTATCTATGTGTTAGCTTGCACACACAGTCATGATTATCTATTGTGTTAGCGTAACACGCAGCATTTTACTATTGTGTTAGCGTCCCGCAGCATTTTATCTATGTGTTAGCGTCACGCAGCATTTTTCTATTGTGTTAGCGTACACCGCAGCATTTTATCTATGTGTTGCGTTCCCAGCGCAGCATTTTATCTATTGTGTTAGCGTACAGCAGCATTTTCTATTGTGTTAGCGTACACGCAGCATTTTATCTATTGTTTAGCGTCACGCAGCATTTTATCTACTGTGTTTATCGTACACGCAGCATTTTATCTATTGTGTTAGCGTACACGCAGCATTTTTACTATTGTGTTAGCGTACACTGCAGCATTTTATCTATTGTGTTAGCGTACACGCAGCTTTTTATCTATTGTGTTAGCGTACACGCAGCATTTATACTATGGTGTTAGCGTACACGCAGCATTTTATCTATGTGTTAGCGTACACGCAGCATTTTTATTCTATTGTGTTAGTGCGACGCGCATTTTATCTATTGTTTTAGCGCACGCGTCGCATTTTATCTATTGTGTGTAGCGTTCACCGCAGCATTTATCTATTGTGTTTAGCGTCCGGCAGCAGCATTTTATCTATTGTGTTAGCGTATCCCGCAGCATTTTATCTATTTGTGTTAGCGTTCCACGCAGCATTTTTAATCTATTGTGTTAGCGTACACGCAGCATTTTATCTATTGTGTTAGCGTACACTCAGCATTTTATCTGATGTGTTAGCGTACACGCAGCATTTTTATCTATTGTGTTAGCGTCAACGCAGCATTTTATATCTATTGTGTTAGCGTACACGCGCATTTTATCTTGTTTTAGCGTCACGCAGCATTTTTTATCTATTGTGTTAGCGTACACGCAGCATTTTACTATTGTGTTCGCGTTACACGCAGCATTTTAATTTCTATTGTGGTTAGCGTACACGCAGCATTTTATCTATTGTTTAAGCGTTTCACGCAGCATTTTATCTATTGTGTTTAGCGTACACCAGCCCATTTTATCTAATTGTTGTTAGCGTACACGCATCATTTATATCTATGTGTTAGCGTACACGCAGCATTTTATCTATTGTGTTAGCGACACGCAGCATTTTATCTATTGTGTTAGCGTACACGCAGCATTTTATCTATTGTGTTAGCGTACACCGCGCAGCATTTTATCTATTGTGTTAGCGTCACGCAGTCAATTGTTATTCTATTGTGTTAGCGTACACGCAGCATTTTATCTATTGTGTTTGCGTACACGCAGCATTTTTATCTATGTGTGTTAGCGTACACCAGCATTTTTATCTATTGTGTTAGCACTCATGCATTTTATCTATTGTGTTAGCGTACACGCAGCATTTATCTATTGTGTTATCGTACACGGCATCATTTTATCTATTGTGTTAGCGACACGCAGCATTTTTATCTATTTGTGTTCAGCGTTCACATTCAGCATTTTAATCTATTGTGTTGCGTACACTCAGCATTTTATCTATTGTGTTAGTTGCCACCCGCAGCATTTTTATTGTGTTTAGCCGTCATAACGCAGTTTTATCTATGTGTTAGCGTCAAAACGCAGCATTTATCTATTGTGTTAGCTGCACAGCATTTTATCTTGTGTAGCATCACGCAGCATTTTATCTATTGTGTTAGCTCACAGCATTTTTATGGTGTTAGCGTATAAGCATTTTTTGTTGTGCTGCACGCAATTTTATTGTGTTAGCGTATAAACGCATTTTATTATTGTGTTAGCGACAAGCATTTTAATCTTTGTGTTACGCGTGCTAAAGCTTTTATCTATTGTGTTAGCTGCACAAAGCATTTTTATGTTGTTGCGTGCATAACAGCATTATTTATGGTGTTAGCTACACGCAGCATTTTATATCTGTGTTAGCGTACACGCAGCATTTTATTTATTGTGTTAGCTGCACAGCAGCATTTTTATCTGTGTTAGCGTTACACGCAGCATTTTTATCTATTTTTTGTTAGCGTACACGCACTTTTATCTATTGTGTTTAGCGTACACGCAGCATTTATTCTATTGTGTTAGCATGCAAACGAGCATTTATTCTATTGTGGTTGCGGCACACGGCATTTTATCTAGGCTTATATGAAACGCATGGCACATTTATCTTCTGTATTGAGGGTATGGAGACCACAGTTCCCCTTTTCAAATCCTTTAGCGTAACCTCTTTAAATATCCTTGTGAAGGTTCTCATTCATCCAGGTCATGGTATATCTGTTGTATTCAATTAGATCAACTGGACTTGACAATGTAGTTCTTGAAGACGTTTCGCTAGTCATATCCGACTGGTTCTCAATTCAGAATACTTGTAACAAGAATCTGTGGCGATTTTTCCAGGGTAGCCATAATTGCCACAGATTCTTGTACAAGTCATTCTGAATTGAGAAAGCCAGTCGGATGACTAGCGAAACGTCTTCAAGAACTACATTTCAAGTCCAGTTGATCTAATTGAATACAACAGATATACTCTTTAAATATCATTTCAATACCCCAATAAAACATTGCATCTCAAAGGATTTACAAAGTTACTTATATACACACTAAGGCATAGATACTGTATGTTCTGTATCAGACAATGGCAGGGGTACTGAAGTAAAAACAAAACAAAAAACATTGTTACAAACATACCCAATCCACGGCAAATATTGTACCAGCTCACAGCAGCCAAATGACAGGGCTTAAAGGGCAACTAAAGCCCCAGAAAAATGAATCAGAAGGCAGAGCACCCATAAAAGCAGTAATCAGTGCCTCGTCTCTTAATCTGATGTGTGTGCTGGGAAATGAACCTTACCAACTGGGGCGTAGCTAGATATCACAGGGCCCCATAGCAAGATTTTAGATGGGGCCCCTCAACCCACAAAATTACCAGTTTGGTGCAGTTCAACCCAACCCAGCAAAACTGCTGCCAGGTTTTTAAAGGGCAAGTCCAACCAACATTGTTCAACCACACAAACCTGTTTCTGTTTAACTGTTTACCTGTTTTTGTTGTTTAACTGACGGCCATTACCACGATGAAGAGATGAGCAGCAGTTTCCTAAGTAGAACTACGTGAGCTAAAACTTTTTTTGGAGGGTGGAAATGTCTGCAGGGGACATGGTAGGGCCCCGCTTTGGCTCAGGGGCCTAAAACAATCGCTATGGTTGCTAAGGTGATCCCTATGCCCCTGTTTACTAACATGGGGATTTGTGTTTTATTTCCCAGCAATCCAGTACGGTCACTGACCGCTATAATATTTGTAAGTGTCCAGTCATAACCTACTGTAGATACCTGTCACACCCACTAGCAATCGCTAACCAATCCTGTTCAAGTACAGACTAGGCAGTGAAGCATGTGATTGAGCTGTGGCCGGAAATCACACATACACACAGTAAACTTATCCAGTGGTTTACATTTGCTTCACAGTCATTTACTGGATTGGTATTTTACAGTTTATTGGTGTTTATGGGGAGGATGTTTTCAGAATATGGAGTATAAACATTTGGGTTTAGTTCTCCTTTAATGATCTGACTTGGTTATTGTCCAAGGGGGGTCTTTATCTTGCTGGATTATGAAGACCTTTTACTGGAATATCTTAGTTTGCACAGTGTGTTCTGCACGGATATACCATAGGCCGCATATCTAATAACATATGGTTAGCGGAATAAAGATTTAAATCTCTGACCGTTTATAAAACAGATTTGATTTGTATGCTATTTTTCTAGAAATCCCACTGGCATCTGTATCTTTAGGAGGTTACAAAATACATTTTTACTTTTTTGATTTAGTTGCCCTTTAAAACGATGCCACAAAAAAATATCTGTATTTCATTAAGAAACAAAATGCATTCCACATAATGAAACAATAAAAAAAAAATTAAGATTGTGTCGGCACTTTATTCCTAGCATGAATTTTTTGGTGACGGTAAAAGTGGCTAAGTGAAGCAAACGTTTTCTCACATTCTGTGCAGGTGAATGGTTTCAGCCCTGTATGTATTAAACTGTGTCTCTTTAGGGAGTATTTAAAAGGAAATGTTTTCCCACATTCTGTACACATGAAAGGTTTCTCCCCAGTGTGAACTCTCTGGTGAGCTTTAAGGCTGCTCATAGATGAGAAACATTTTCCACAATCTGTACATTGTATCTCCCCAGTATGCACTTTCCTGTGAAGTCTAAGTTGAATCATTTCATAAAAGCTTTTCCCGCATTCTGTGCAGACAAATGGTTTTTCCCCTGTGTGTAGCTTCTGATGATTCAAAAGGATGTATTTTTGAGAAAACGTTTTTCCACATTCATTGCACTTGAAACATTTCCCGACTGTGTGGAATTTTTGGTGTCTTCTAAGGTTGCTTATAGAAAGGAAACTTTTTCCACATTCCGTACATGTTAAAGGGGCCTCTCCAGTGTGTAATTTCTGATGGTTTTGAAGGCTTACGTTATGACAGAAACTTTCCCCACCTTTATTACAGGTGTATGGTTTTATACCAGTGTACAGACTCTTGTGGTTTAAAAGACTTGGTTTATCATGGAAGCTTTCCCCACATTGTAAGCAAATAAAATGTTTCTCTTCTGTGTGAATATTCAGGTGTCTCTGTAGTTGTATCTCTCTTGAGAAACTTTTCCCACACTGTGTACAGGTGAAAGGTTTCTCCCCAGTGTGAATTTGCTGGTGTCGTTGGAGGTTGTGCTTACTAGAGAAGAGCATTCCACATGCTAAGCACTTGAAGTGTTTCTCTTTTTTATGTTTATTGAGTTGTCCCTGTGCCAATACTGTAAATATTTCAGTGTCCTGGTTCTGCTCCTTGTCTGAATCCCAAATATTGTACAAATCAAATGATTCCCTAATTGAAGACCTCTCTTTTTTCAAATGTGTACTGGAATGATGAGTTTCTAATTGGCACTGCTTATTTGTTAAACTCCTATTATGACTTTTTTTGTGACGGTAAAAGTGGCTGATGGAAGCAAACATTTTCCCACATTCTATGCATGTGAATGGTTTCACCCCTGTATGTGTCATATGGTGTCTCTTTAGGGAGTATTTAAAAGGGAATCTTTTCCCACATTCTGTACACACAAATGGTTTCTCCCCTGTGTGAATTCTCTGGTGAGCTTTAAGGCTGCTCCTAGATGAGAAACATTTTCCACATTCGGTACATTGTATCTCCCCAGTATGTACCTTCTGGTGCAACCTAAGGTAGATCATATCATAGAAGCTTTTTCCACATTCTGAACAAACAAAAGGTTTTTCCCCTGTGTGAAGCTTCTGATGACTCAAAAGGCTGTATTTTTGAGTAAATGTTTTTCCACAATCTATACACTTGAAACATTTTCCAAACATGTGGAATTTTTGGTGTCTTCTAAGGTTGCTCAAAGAAAGAAAACATTTTCCACATTCTATGCATGCCAAAGGGGCCTCTCCAGTATGCAATTTCTGATGGTTTTGAAGGCTAATCTTATAAGAGAAACTTTTCCCACATGTATTACATGTGTATGGTTTATCCCCTGTGTGCAGACTCTTATGTTTTAAAAGATTGTATTTATTATAGAAGATTTTTCCACATTCTAAGCAAGTGGAAGGGTTTTCTCCTGTGTGAATATTCAGGTGGCTCTGAAGGTGGATTTCTATGGAAAAAGATTTCTCACACGTTGTGCAAGTGAATGGTTTCTCCCCGGTGTGAATTTGCTGGTGTCTTTGGAGATTGTGCTTACTAGAGAAGTGCTTTCCACATTCTATGCACTTGAAATGTTTCTCTCTTTTATGTATATTGAGTTGTCCCTGTGCCAGTTTTGTAAATACTCCAGTGTTTTGATTTTGCTTCTTGGCGGTGTCCCAAATATTGGAGGAATCACATGGTTCCATAATTGAAGAGCTCTCATGTTTTAACTGTCTGCTGTAAAAGTCAGAATTCAAGTTGCACTCATTATTTGTTAAACTTCTTGTATGCATTTTTTGGTGACGGTAAAAATGACTGACAGAAACAAACATTTTCCCACATTCTATGCATGTGAATGGTTTCACCCCTGTATGTGTCATATGGTGTCTCTTTAGGGAATATTTAAAAGGAAATCTTTTACCACATTCTGTACACACAAATGGTTTCTCCCCAGTGTGAACTCTCTGGTGAGCTTTAAGGCTGCTCATAGATGAGAAACATTTTCCACAATCTGAACATTGTATATCCCCAGTATGTAACTTCTGGTGCAGCCTAAGGTAGATCACTTCATAGAAACTTTTTCCACATTCTGTGCAAACAAAAGGTTTTTGCCCCGTGTGAAGCTTCTGATGACTCAAAAGGCTGTATTTCTGAGAAAATGTTTTTCCACATTCTGTACACTTGAAACATTTCCCAACTGTGTGGAATTTTTGGTGTCTTCTAAGGTTGCTCAAAGAAAGAAAAGATCTTCCACATTCCATGCATACAAAAGGGGCCTCTCCAGTGTGCAGTTTCTGATGGTTTTGAAGGCTCACATTATAAGAGAAACTTTTCCCACATTCATTACATGTGTATGGATTAAACCCACTGTGCAAACTCTTGTGTTTCAATAGATTGAATTTACTATAAAAACTTTCCCCACATTCTAAGCAAGTATAATGTTTTTCTCCTGTGTGAATATTCACATGGTTCTTTAGATGGATTTCTCTAGAGAAACTTTTCCCACATTGGCTACAGGTGAATGGTTTCTCCCCTGTGTGGATTTGTTGGTGTCGTTGCAGGCTGTGTTTTGATGATAAGTGCTTTCCACATTCTGAGCACTTGAAACGTTCATTTCCTGAGTGAATATTGAGATGTCCCTGTGCTAATCCTGTAAATGCTTCTGCACCATCCAATAGATTATTGGCTGTATCCTGACATCCAGAGAAACCACTGGGCTCTGTCATATGAGATCTCTCTTTTTCTAACCACTGATTGGAAGTTTCAGAATCCAATTCCCACTGATTATTCAGTAAATGTCCTACAATAAAAGAAAACATCCCAATTAATATGCTTGTGAAGGTTCTCATTCATCCAGGTCATGGTATATCTGTTGTATTCAATTAGATCAACTGGACTTGAAGTTTAGTTCTTGAAGACGTTTCGCTAGTCATCCGATTGGATCTCTCAATTCAGAATGACTTGTACAAGAATCTGTGGCAATTATGTACCCTGGAAAATCCCAATTAGCATATCACAGCCAGGTGTTAAGGGCGTGATTGCATAGTGGCTAAGGGGTGGTATAGGAACGCCCAGAGTAAGGTGTTAAAACAGCATTGTACATGGCAGACAGTTGGTGTCGAACCCCCCCCACCTCTATTCAGGCTTGGTTTCTTTATTTTCACATAAATGGCCTCCTAACATCTCAAAGGAGCCCTTAAAACTTGTGGATATCCTGACTGGGCCTTTGTAAAAAAAAATTGAAGAAAAGAACACGAATACCAACAGTGAAGGGGAAAAGCAAGACAGGAGGAAGAACATGGTCATCCCATATGTAGCAGGGATCTCCGAGAAATTAACAAGAATTTTCAATAAACACCGTATCCCTGTCTGCTTTAAAACGAACAACACACTGAGGCAGCAACTGGTACATCCGAAAGACCCAATACCGAAACACAAGATAAGCGACATCATATACGCAGTGCAGTGCGACATCATATATGCAGTGCAGTGAAGAGTGACATCATATACGCAGTGCAGTGAAGAGTGACATCATATACGCAGTGCAGTGAAGAATGCTCTGATTTGTATGTGGGGGAGACCAAACAGCAACTGCACCAACGTATGGCCCAGCACAGAATTCCTCGGGTCAGGACTCAGCCGTGTACCTGCATCTTAAGGATAAAGGACATACCTTTGAAGATTGTAATGTTAACATATTGGCAAAGGAACATGACTGGTTCAAGAGAGGTGTCAAGGAGGCCATTTATGTGAAAATAAAGAAACCAATCCTAAATAGAGGTGAGGGGGTTCGACACCATCTGTCTGCCATGTACAATGCTGTTTTGACACCTTACCCTGGGCGTTCCTATAACACCTCTTAGCCACTATCCAATCACGCCCTTAACACTTGGCTGTGATATGCTAATTGGGATTTTCCAGGGTACATAATTGCCCCAGATTCTTGTACAAGTCATTCTGAATTGAGAGATCCAGTCGGATGACTAGCGAAACGTCTTCAAGAACTACATTTCAAGTCCAGTTGATCTAATTGAATACAACAGATATCACGATTAAATCAGGTTAAATTTAAATTACAGGTATGCTCTTTCAACTGGCATGTTGCAGTGCTAGACGGGACAGCTAATTTTGAATTAGGTGGACGTTGCTGTTCAAATTATTATTATTATTGTGGATTTATAAAGTGTATACATTCTATGTATACATTCACATTAGGCCCTGCCTGAAGAGCTTACAATCTAAGCACATTTATTTGACACATACAACCTATCAGTATGCCTTTATTATTGTGGTGGAAACCGGACAATATAAATCATCGCTAAAATGTCCAAGACAACACAAAACACCTAATTAAGATCAGGACATACAGTAGCTACATGTTGTGTCTTGTAGATAAAAATCGGGTTTAGCAGTGGACACGCTCTTCATAAAAAAAGAAATTGGTTGTGGTTTGGGGGGGTGGTCTGTTGTAAGGGGTGGGGCTAAGGGAGCCAGACTTTTTGTGCCTACAGGCTCCAGAGGTGCAAATCTGCTGCAGACCAAAAAAATCAGCTGAGCCTGGATTTACCCTCCCTACAGGCCCTTTGTCTGCCTATTTTTCATCAGTAAATCATACCTGGTTCTACACAGGACTTCCACCAATTAGTAATCCAACTAATAAACTAGTAAACCACAGACCAGTCTGGCAAGTTAATGTGGTCGGTTTTGGCTCCTTTTAAACTGACAGTACTTGGTCCACGTTTCCTGCAACCAACTTTCTGCCCTTCCAAACCCTAATGGGTGACCCTCTTTTTGTGCTCCGCCGATATTACCTCCCTAAACCCGCATTTACCCTTAGTGCTAGTGCATTGCCGCAAAGGGGTTAAGACGGATTTCTATTCATCGCCCCTAAAGTTTCTCCCAAACATCCACAGAGGGCCCTGCGCCTCTAAACAGATTCCTATAACCAAGGAGATGTCCTACAGGATCTTCACCCACCAGACCCAGTAAGACAATCTGTTCCCATCTTTATAGTGAGCTGATGATCCTCGGGGGCTGTATCTTCATTTTCTACCTTTATCTGTAATATTTCAGGCTCTGGATCTGGGAAACCTGCCAAGAAGAGAAAAGAAAAAGCGAAACGAACATCAAAATCAACGTCCAGGTAAGTTAAAATGTAACTTTCATTGTGCTCATATACAAGACAGACGTATCACATAGAGACCGGTCGTCACTGACACTTCACCTTAGGTAAATTCCACCTGGACTCGCACCCCTATAAACACCCACACTACTCTAACATCACCAATTAACGAGCACCTACATCTCATCCTTAAAGATAATTAAAGGGAGTTAGCATTAACCCTTAGTAGGCTCCTAGTAAAAGGGGAAGGGAAGAGAAAAAAGTCCAATAGGTGTGATAGGAGACTAAAAAGATCAATTCTATATAAAAATAACATTTGTATAAGGTAAAAATTCATATATACACTAACATGTATGCATAAACCAGATGTATAATGTATATATCCAGGAACCACTGAAATCTATATATAGATACAATATAACTGGTACATTATTAATAAATCAGTTTACAGATCTAGTACATATACAAAGTAGCACGTTATCTAGAAGTGTAACTATAAATGGTTATACATGTAACAGAGAATGACACTTGGAATTAGATATAATGGATACAGGCAAACTTAGAAAAGTAAAGAGAAAGGAGTAGAATATACACAAGACGGAAACAATCTGAATCAGAATGTTCTCTATACCCGTCATGGTATCTACTGTAATGTTCTCTACTGTAATGTTCTCTACTGTAATGATCTCTACTGTAATGTTCTCTACTGTAATGTTTTCTCTACTGTAAATGATCTCTATCTCTACTGTAATGATCTCTACCTGTTACAGAATGTTCTCTATACCGTTCATGATCTCTACTGTAATGATCTCTACTGTAATGATCTCTACTGTATGATCTCTACTCTGTATCAAGTTTTCTCTATACCGGTCATGATCTCTACTGTAATGATCTCTACTGTATGATCTCTACTGTAATGTTCTCTACTGTAATGTTTCTCTACTTTATTGATCTCTCTGTATGATCTCTACTCTGTACAGATGTTCTCTATACCGGTCATGATCTCTACTGTAATGATCTCTATTTTACTGTAGATCCTACTGTAATGTTCTCTACTGTAATGATCTCTACTCTTGTATCAGAATGTCTCTCTAACCCTCATGGTATCTACTGTAATGATCTCTACTGTAATGATCTCTACTGTAATGATCTCTACTGTAATGATCTCTACTGTAATGATCTCTACTTTGTATCAGAATGTTCTCTATACCGGTCATGGTATCTACTGTAATGATCTCTACTGTAATGATCTCTACTGTAATGTTCTCTACTGTAATGTTCTCTACTCTGTATCAGAATGTTCTCTATACCCTCATGGTATCTACTGTAATGATCTCTACTGTAATGATCTCTACTGTATGATCTCTACTGTTCAGAATGTTCTCTATACCCGTCATGGTATCTACTGTAATGATCTCTACTGTAATGTTCTCTACTGTAATGATCTCTACTCTGTATCAGAATGTTCTCTATACCCATCATGGTATCTACTGTAATGTTCTCTACTGTAATGTTCTCTACTCTGTATCAGAATGTTCTCTATACCGGTCATGATCTCTACTGTAATGATCTCTACTGTAATGATCTCTACTGTAATGTTCTCTACTGTAATGTTCTCTACTGTAATGTTCTCTACTGTAATGATCTCTACTGTAATGATCTCTACTCTGTATCAGAATGTTCTCTATACCGGTCATGATCTCTACTGTAATGATCTCTACTGTAATGATCTCTACTGTAATGATCTCTACTCTGTATCAGAATGTTCTCTATACCCTTCATGGTATCTACTGTAATGATCTCTACTGAATGATCTCTACTCTGTATCAGAATGTTCTCTATCCGTTCATATCTCTCTGTAATGATCTCTACTGTAATGATCTCTACTGTAATGATCTCTACTGTAATCTCTATTAGTCTCTGATCTCTACTCTATCTCTAATCTTATCGTCATCAGAATGTTCTCTATACCGGCTCATGATCTCTTACTGTAATGATCTCTACTGTAATGATCTCTACTGTAATGATCTCTACTCTGTATCAGAATGTTCTCTATACCGGTCATGATCTCTACTGTAATGATCTCTACTGTAATGATCTCTACTGTAATGATCTCTACTTTAATGTTCTCTACTGTAATGTTCTCTACTGTAATGATCTCTACTCTGTATCAGAATGTTCTCTATACCCGTCATGGTATCTACTGTAATGATCTCTACTGTAATGATCTCTACTCTGTATCAGAATGTTCTCTATACCGGTCATGATCTCTACTGTAATGATCTCAACTGTAATGATCTCTACTCTGTATCAGAATGTTCTCTATACCCGTCATGGTATCTACTGTAATGTTCTCTACTGTAATGATCTCTACTCTGTATCAGAATGTTCTCTATACCGGTCATGATCTCTACTGTAATGATCTCTACTGTAATGATCTCTCTGTAATGATCTCTACTCTGTATCAGAATGTTCTCTATACCCGTCATGGTATCTACTGTAATGATCTCTACTGTAATGATCTCTACTGTAATGATCTCTACTCTGTATCAGAATGTTCTCTATACCGGTCATGATCTCTACTGTAATGATCTCTATCTCGGTATCAAGAATTTCTCTATACCCGTCATGGTATCTTACTGTAATGACTCTACTGTAATGTTCTCTACTGTAATGATCTCTACTCTGTATCAGAATGTTCTCTATACCGGTCATGATCTCTACTGTAATGATCTCTACTGTAATGATCTCTACTGTAATGATCTCTACTCTGTATCAGAATGTTCTCTATACCGGTCATGATCTCTACTGTAATGATATCTACTGTAATGATCTCTACTGTAATGTTCTCTACTGTAATGATCTCTACTGTAATGATCTCTACTGTAATGATCTCTACTCTGTATCAGAATGTTCTCTATACCCGTCTGGTATCTACTGTAATGATCTCTACTGAATGATCTCTACTTAATGATCTCTACCTGTATCAGAATGTTCTCTATACCGGTCATGATCTCTACTGTAATGATCTCTCCTGTAATGTTCTCTACTGTAATGATCTCTACTGTAATGTTCTCTACTGTAATGTTCTCTACTGTAATGATCTCTACTCTGTATCAGAATGTTCTCTATACCGGTCATGATCTCTACTGTAATGATCTCTACTGTAATGATCTTTACTGTAATGATCTCTACTCTGTATCAGAATGTTCTCTATACCCGTCTGGTATCTACTGTAATGATCTCTACGGTAATGATCTCTACTGTAATGATCTCTGATATCAGAATGTTCTCTATACCGGTCATGATCTCTACTGTAATGATCTCTATCTGTAATGTTCTCTACTACTGTAATGTTCTCTACTGTAATGATCTCTACTGTAATTTGTTCTCTACGTATGATCTCTACTG
The DNA here is from genome assembly GCA_019447015.1 of Hymenochirus boettgeri. Lineage (NCBI taxonomy): Eukaryota > Metazoa > Chordata > Amphibia > Anura > Pipidae > Hymenochirus > Hymenochirus boettgeri. Next base: position 97,989 of record JAACNH010000884.1, on the reverse strand, counting down.
TAATGATCTCTACTCTGTATCAGAATGTTCTATACCGGTCATGATCTCTACTGTAATGATCTCTACTGTATGATCTCTACTCTGTATCAGAATGTTCTCTATACCCGTCATGGTATCTACTGTAATGATCTCTACAGTAATGATCTCTACTGTAATGATCTCTACTCTGTATCAGAATGTTCTCTATATCCGTCATGGTATCTACTGTAATATCTCTACTGTAATGATCTCTACTGTAATGTTCTCTACTGTAATGATCTCTACTGTAATGTTCTCTACTGTAATGTTCTCTACTGTAATGATCTCTACTCTGTTTCAGAATGTTCTCTATAGCGGTCATGATCTCTACTGTAATGATCTCTACTGTAATGATCTCTACTGTAATGATCTCTACTGTAATTTTCTCTACAATGATCTCTACTGTAATGTTCTCTACTGTAATGATCTCTACTGTAATGTTCTCTACTGAAATGATCTCTACTGTAATGATCTCTACTGTAATGTTCTCTACTGTAATGTTCTCTACTGTAATGTTCTCTACTGTAATGTTCTGTACTGTAATTTTTTCTACTGTAATGTTCTCTACTGTAATGATCTCTACTGTAATGATCTCTACTCTGTATCAGAATGTTCTCTATACCGTATGGTATCTACTGTAATGATCTCTACTGTAAATGTTCCTACTGTAATGATCTCACTCTGTATCAGAAGTTCTCTATACCAGTCATGATCTCTACTGTAATGATCTCTACTGTATGATCTCTACTGTAATGATCTCTAACTGTAATGAATCTCTACTCTGTATCAAAGTTCTCTATACCACGGTCATGATCTCTACTGTAATGATCTATACTGTAATGATCTCTACTGTATTTCTCTACTGTAATGATCTCTACTGTAATGATCTCTACGTAATGATCTCTACTCTGTATCAGAATGTTCTCTATACCCCGTCATGGTATCTACTGTAATGATCTCTACTGTAATGATCTCTACTGTAATGATCTCTACTCTGTCTCAGAATGTTCTCTATACCGGTCATGATCTCTACTGTAATGATCTCTACTGTAATGTTCTCTACTGTAATGATCTCTACTGTAATGTTCTCTACTGTAATGATCTCTTCTCTGTATCAGAATGTTCTCTATACCGGTCATGATCTCTACTGTAATGATCTCTACTGTAATGATCTCTACTGTAATGATCTCTACTCTGTATCAGAATGTTCTCTATACCCGTCATGGTATCTACTGTAATGATCTCTACTGTAATGATCTCTACTGTAATGATCTCTGTATCAGAATGTTCTCTATACCGGTCATGATCTCTACTGTAATGATCTCTACTGTAATGTTCTCTACTGTAATGTTCTCTACTGTAATGGTCTCTACTGTAATGTTCTCTACTGTAATGATCTCTACTGTAATGATCTCTACTCTGTATCAGAATGTTCTCTATACCGGTCATGATCTCTAATGTAATGATCTCTACTGTATGTTCTCTACTGTAATGATCTCTACTCTGTATCAGAATGTTCTCTATACCCGTCATGGTATCTACTGTAATGATCTCTACTGTAATGTTCTCTACTGTAATGTTCTCTACTGTAATGTTCTCTACTGTAATGTTCTCTACTGTAATGATCTCTACTCTGTATCAGAATGTTCTCTATACCGGTCATGATCTCTACTGTAATGATCTCTACTGTAATGTTCTCTACAATGATCTCTACTGTAATGTTCTCTACTGTAATGATCTCTACTGTATGTTCTCTACTGTAATGATCTCTACTGTATGATCTCTACTGTAATGATCTCTAATGTAATGTTCTCTACTGTAATGTTCTCTACTGTAATGTGTTCTGTACTGTAATGTTCTGTACTGTAATTTTTTCTACTGTAATGTTCTCTACTGTAATGATCTCTACTGTAATGATCTCTACTGTAATGATCTCTACTGTAATGATCTCTACTCTGTTTCAGAATGTTCTCTATACCGGTCATGATCTCTACTGTAATGATCTCTACTGTAATGATCTCTACTGTAATGATCTCTACTCTGTATCAGAATGTTCTCTTTACCGGTCATGATATCTACTGTAATGACTCTACTGTAATGATCTCTACTCTGTATCAGAATGTTCTCTATACCAGTCATGATCTCTACTGTAATGATCTCTACTGTAATGATCTCTACTGTAATGATCTCTACTGTAATGATCTCTACTCTGTATCAGAATGTTCTCTATACCGGTCATGATCTCTACTGTAATGATCTCTACTGTAATGTTTTCTACTGTAATGATCTCTACTGTAATGATCTCTACTGTAATGATCTCTACTCTGTATCAGAATGTTCTCTATACCCGTCATGGTATCTACTGTAATGATCTCTACTGTAATGATCTCTACTGTAATGATCTCTACTCTGTATCAGAATGTTCTCTATACCGGTCATGATCTCTACTGTAATGATCTCTACTGTAATGTTCTCTACTGTAATGATCTCTACTGTAATGTTCTCTACTGTAATGTTCTCTACTGTAATGATCTCTACTCTGTATCAGAATGTTCTCTTACCACCGGTCATGATCTCTACTGTATGACTCTACTGTAATGATCTCTACTGTAGATCTCTACTCTGTATCAGAATGTTCTCTATACCCGTCTGGTATCTACTGTTGATCTCTACTGTAATGATCTCTACTGTAATGATCTCTGTATCAGAATGTTCTCTATACCGGTCATGATCTCTACTGTAATGATCTCTACTGTAATGTTCTCTACTGTAATGTTCTCTACTGTAATGATCTCTACTGTAATGATCTCTACTGTAATGTATCTCTACTGTAATGATCTCTACTGTAATGATCTCTACTCTGTATCAGAATGTTCTCTATACCGGTCATGATCTCTAAGAATGATCTCTACTGAATGTTGTCTACTGAATGATCTCTACTCTGTATCAGAATGTTCTCTATACCCGTCATGGTATCTACTGTAATGATCTATACTGTAATGATCTCTACTGTAATGATCTCTACTCTGTATCAGAATGTTCTCTATATCCGTCATGGTATCTACTGTAATGATCTCTACGTAATGATCTCTACTGTAATGTTCTCTACTGTATGTTCTCTACTGTAATGTTCTCTACTGTAATGATCTCTACTCTGTATCAGAATGTTCTCTATACCGGTCATGATCTCTACTGTAATGATCTCTACTGTAATGATCTCTACTGTAATGATCTCTACTGTAATGATCTCTACAATGATCTCTACTGTAATGTTCTCTACTGTAATGATCTCTACTGTAATGATCTCTACTGTAATGTTCTCTACTGTAATGATCTTACTGTAATGATCTCTACTGTAATGATCTCTAATGTAATGTTCTCTACTGTAATTGTTCTCTACTGTAATGTTCTGTACTGTAATTTTTTCTACTGTAATGTTCTCTACTGTAATGATCTCTACTGTAATGATCTCTACTGTAATGATCTCTACTCTGTTTCAGAATGTTCTCTATACCGGTCATGATCTCTACTGAATGATCTCTACTGTAATGATCTCTACTCTGTATCAGAAGTTTCTCTTTACCGGTCATGATATCTACTGTAATGATCTCAACTGTAATGATCTCTACTCTGTATCAGAATGTTCTCTATACCCGTCATGGTATCTACGTATGATCTTACGTAATGATCTCTACTGTAATGATCTCTACTGTAATGATCTCTACTCTGTATCAGAATGTTCTCTATACCGGTCATGATCTCTACTGTAATGATCTCTACTCTGTATCAGAATGTTCTCTATACCCGTCATGGTATCTACTGTAATGATCTCTACTGTAATGTTCTCTACTGTAATGATCTCTACTCTGTATCAGAATGTTCTCTATACCGGTCATGATCTCTACTGTAATATCTCACTGTAATGATCTCTACTGTAAGGGCTCTACGTAATGATCTCTACTGTATGTATCTCTACTCTGTATCAGAATGTTCTCTATACCGGTCATGATCTCTACTGTAATGATCTCTACTGTAATGATCTCTACTGTAATGATCTCTACTGTAATGATCTCTACTGTAATGATCTCTACTCTGTATCAGAATGTTCTCTATACCCGTCATGGTATCTACTGTAATGATCTCTACTGTAATGATCTCTACTCTGTATCAGAATGTTCTCTATACCGGTCATGATCTCTACTGTAATGATCTCTACTGTAATGTTCTTCTATGTATGTCTCTACTGTAATGTTCTCTACTGTAATGTTCTCTCTTAATGATCTCTACTTGTATCAGAATGTTCTCTATACGGTCATGATCTCTACTGTAATGATCTCTACTGTAATGATCTCACTGAATGATCTCTACTCTGTATCAGAATGTTCTCTATACCGTCATGGTTATCTTACTGTAATGATCTCTACTGTAATGATCTCTGTATCAGAATGTTCTCTATACCGGTCATGATCTTCTACTGTAATGATCCTACTGAATCACTGTAATGTTCTCTACTGTAATGTCTCTACTTAATGTTCTCCTGTAATGATCTTCTACTGTAATGCTCTCGATGTAATGATCTCTACTCTGTATCAGAATGTTCTCTATACCGGTCATGATCTCTACTGTAATGTTCTCTACTGTAATGATCTCTACCTCTGTATCAGAATGTTCTCTATACCCGTCATGGTATCTACTGTAATGATCTCTACTGTAATGATCTCTACTGTAATGATCTACTCGTATCAGAATGTTTCTCTATATCCGCATGGTATCTACTGTAATGATCTCTACTGTAATTGATCTTCTAACTGTAATGTTCTCTACTGTAAGATGTATCTCTACTGGTAATGTTCTCATACTGTAATGTTCTCTACTGGTAATGATCTCTACTCGTATCAGATGTTTCTCTATACCGTCATGATCTCTACTGTAATGATCTCTACTGTAATGATTCTCTACTGTAATGATCTCACTGTAAATGTTTCTCTTACAATGATCTCTACTGTAATGATCTCTACTGTAATGTTCTCTACTGTAATGTTCTCTACTGTAATGATCTCTACTGTATGATCTCTATGTAATGTTTCTCTACTGTATGTTCTCTACTGTAATGTTCTCTACTGTAATTTTTTACTACTGTAATGCTTCTACTGTAATGATCTCTACTGTAATGATCTCTACTGTACATGATCTCTACTCTGTATCAGAATGTTCTCTATTACCATACCGTAATGATACTCTCTGTATGATCTCTACTGTAATGATCTCTTCTCTGTATCACAGAATGTTCTCTTACCACCGGTCAGTGATATCTAGTAATGATCTAACGTAATGATCTCTACTCTGTATCAGAAGGTTCTCTATATACAGGTCATGATCTCTACTGTAATGATCTCTACTGTAATGATATCTACTGTAATGATCTCACTGTAGATGTCTCTACTCTGTATCAAGAATGTCTCTATACCGGTCATGATCTCTACTGTAATGACTCTACTCTGTATAGAAGTTCTCTATATACGTCCATGATTCTACTGTAATGATCTCTACTCTGTATAAATGTTCTCTATACGGTCATGATCTCTACTGTATGATCCTACTGTAATGATCGCTACTCTGTATCAAATGTTCTCTATACCGGTCATGATCTCTACTGTAATGATCTCTACTGTAATGATCTCTACTGTAATGTTCTCTACGTAATGTTCTCTACGTGTACTTGTCTACTCTGTCTCAGATAGTTCTCTATCGGTCATTGATCTCTACTGTAATGATCTCTACTGTAAGATCTCTACTGTAATGTTCCTCTACTGTAATGACTCTACTCTGTATGCAAATGTTCTCTATACCGGCATATCTCTAACTTGTAATGGATCCTCTACTGTAATGATCTCTACTGTAATGATCTCTACTGTAATGATTTCTACTGTAATGATTTCTACTGTAATGATCTCTACTGTAATGTTCTCTACTGTAATGATCTCTTTTTTTTTAACTGTTTTTATTTGAGAAATCATAATAATTCTTTGTACATATATAAGTATACAATACAATTTGACAAATAATTCTTTGTACAAATCTGGGCACAGCAATTAGCTTTCTACAACAATATCTTGACTTTAAATAACCTTAAAACATTGAACAGAATAACAATGAGCACCATGAATAGCTTGAGAGATTTCCTGCCTGTTACACATTTAAATACTAAAAATTCTCAGAAAGAGCATCTGCCTTTTTATCTCTGCTTAATTTCCTTCTATCAGAGCCATATTTGTTATTGAAGTTGGTGACTGTACGGCCTCCTATGTTGTATTGCCAATATATTCGAGCCAGGGGTTCCATATCTTTTCAAACTTGGCTACCTTACCTCTATTCTTATATACCACCCTATTATATGCCAGTGTGGTTGTAACTAGAGATTCCCATTGGGAGATGGAAGGTACATTAGGAGACAGCCAGTTTAAAACAATTACCTTCCGAGCAATAAATAGGGTTTCCCTTACAAGTATAGCGCATGAGCCCAACCATTTATCCTCCTCATCAATCCCCAGCAGACAGATCACAGGGTCCAAAGACACCGGTTGTCGTGCAATGATGGATATTTTGCTAACAATCTGAGACCCGTAGCCGGAGATCGATGGGCAGTCCCACATCATGTGCCAGAAGTCAGCATTGGGACCTAGACATCTGGGGCACTCCGACCCATATCTAGGGGATATTTTAGACATCCGGTACGGGGTTAAATATACCTGGTGTATTATATTGAACTGGATCAGGTTATTATTTGCAGAGACCGAGACCTTATTATGAGAGTCAGCCAACTCCTCCCAATAGTTTGTATTTATTTCTGGTATATATCTGGACCATTTAGAGAGAATAGATATAGAGTTGGAGTTGGAGGAAAACTCAGACATACATTTGTATATTGTTGAGACCCATTTTGTATCTCCTTTACTTTGAAGGATACAAATAACAGGGTTGTTTTGTATTGGGATCTGTGTGCGTTTGAATTCAGCACGTATACAGTGTCTCAACTGCCAGTATCTGAATAGGGATGAGGGTGGGATTTGCAGATCTCCCTGTAGCTCAGCGAACGACATTAATTCATTGTTTTTAACAATTTGCGAAAAATACTGGATTCGCCTCTTCTCCCAGAAATCCGCTCCCGCAAATGAGCAGAGCTCCGGGAACTGAGGATTACACCACATATGGGATTCATTAAATAGGCCCACCAATTGAAACAGTTTATTTGTTTCTTTCCAAATTCTAAATTGTTGAATGTGTAGAGCCGTCCCTCCACCTGGCAGGGTATTAACTGGCGACTCTAGGAAGTTCATTGGACAGGATGGTAGGTATGCATGTAACAACCCCTCAGCATCATACAAATTTGCCTTTGATCCAGGGGGGGGGGGTATCCTGGGGGTCTGGGGGAGGGGGAATTACCCAGTCTGCAAAATACTTTAATTGTCCTGCCAGATAGTAGTGGTAGAAATTTGGTAGTGCTAGTCCAGCCTGTGTTTTAGGGGCTTGCAGGATTTTTAATTTGACTCTGGGGCGTCCAGATGCCCATAGACATGATAGAATTTAACTGTTTAGTTTTTTGAAAAAGGATGAAGGGGTGTATGTCATACTGTGCTGCAAAATGTATAATATTTTAGGGAGTAAAATGATTTTGATTAGGGTGATCCTTCCCCATACATTGATCGGGAAGGTTTTCCAGATTTGTACTTTGGTCTCGACAAGGCTGAGAAGGGGAATTATATTAAGTGCCATGAAGTCTGAGGGTGACTTTGTTATTATTATATCCAGATATTTGATTTGCTCTGCAACCGGGACAAGATTTTGCAATATGGGAGGTACACCTGATATTGGGTCCAGCGGGAACAAACAAGACTTATCCCAATTAATATACAGACCAGATATTGGGCTAAACCTGGAGATTGTCCCATATGCTGCCAACAAGGACACCGATGAGTCTGCCAGATACAAAATCATATCATCTGCATACATACTAATCAAAGAAGTGTGTGACCCCAGGGTAATGCCCCGGATATCTCTGTTGTTCCTAATTAATATTGCCAACGGTTCAATCGCCAGTGCAAAGAGATAGGGGGACAGGGGACAACCCTGCCTGGTTCCCCTATCCAATGCGAAATACGGGGATATCAAGCCATTTACTTTAATGGCGGCTTGAGGAGATACATACAGTAGTTTGACCCACTGAATATATTTGGGGCCAAACCCGAATCTCTCCAGACACTCCCAGATATAGGGCCACTCAATTGAGTCAAATGCTCTCCTGGCATCCAGAGAGAGCATGACTCTTGTCCCAGAGTTGTCATGATCAACTAGACAGTTAATAAGAGTTTTCCGTATGTTGATTGAAGTTGACTTCCCAGGCATAAAGCCCATCTGATCTGAATGTATTAGTGTTGTTATAATTTTTTGGAGTCTACTTGCAAGTATTTTGGCCAGTATCTTGTAGTCTAAATTAAGCAAGGAAATTGGTCTATACGAAGCTGGATCTAGGGGGTCTTTACCAGATTTATGTATTAGAATAATATGGGCTTCATACATAGAGGATGGGAGTTCAGCCTTGTCGAGAGAGAACTGGTATGTACCCAACAGTTGAGGAAGGATATGTTCACAGTATCTTTTATAAATTTCTGCAGGGAGGCCATCTGGGCCAGGGGTTTTGTTGGAGGCCATGGAGCCAATAGCCTCCATTAGCTCTGATGGGGAAATATCCTCCTCTAGTATAGACCTATTGGTATTACTGAGTTGTGGAAAAGGTATCCGGTCCATATACTCAGATAGTTGTTCTGGGGTGAGCTGAAATTGTGAGGTATATTGGTCTTTATAAAAATTTGTAAATATCTTAAGTATACTGGGGATATCCTGGGTCTGCGTTCCCTCTGGTGTGCGCAAGGTGAGAATAATATTTTGATCTCGTGGGCCATGAGCTGGCCTCGCAAGCAGTTTGGCTGATTGATTGCCTAATTCAAAAAACTTCTGTTTATGGAAAAAGGACTGTCTGTTTACCTTTTCTGTTATGGCATTATTATATAAAGTTTGTGCTAGCTGCCAGGCTGTATTATTCTGAGCATTTGGGTCATTTACATATTGTGTTTCTGTTTCCCGCAGCGATTGGGCCAGCTGTCGTTCATTTATTCTCGCCTGTTTCTTAATATGTCTTATCTCTGAATTGAAATATCCTCGCAAGACTGCTTTGAATGCATTCCACTGAGTGTCGATAGAAACAGGGTTGTGATCTAGTGCAAGATATTCACTGATTTGAATTTCTATAGGGTCTGGTGTCGGGAGCAGAGTCATCCAGAATGGGTGGATACTGAACATATTATTAGTTGGTGGGTCTCTTCCCAGGCAGAGAGATGCCAGAACTGGGGAGTGATCCGACACACCTCTGACCTCATGTGATACCTTCTTAATTACATTCACAGTATTTTTACTAGCAAACAGTCTACTCTAGACAGGGTTTTATGGGATCTGGAGTGGCAGGTGAATTCCCTTTTATTGGGATGTTGTAACCTCCAAACATCTATCCAGCCAAGTTCACTTATATAGTTATACAGGGACCTGTTTTTAATCGGTGAAGGGGTCATCCTGTCTAGTGAGTTATCCATTATATTATTGAAGTCCCCAACACATATCACTCTAGCCTGAGAAAATTGTAGCCCAAATTTGACTGCCGCCTTGAGATGCGGGGGGGAGTATACTGAGTAAACACTATGAAAGGCGGAAGAGATCCAGGCCCGTTTTAGATAGCAGGAGGTGGAAGGCAGGAGATGTGTCTCCTGCAAACATATCACATCTGCACCCAAAGACCTGATCAATGAACAGACTGCCATTCTTTTTTTGGGGTCATTTAGGCCTCTAACATTCCAAGACAGTAATTTAAATTGAGCTGTCATATATAAACAATTTATAGATTATTCTTTACAGAGGGTTCCAGCGGTGTCTCGTCTCCAAACATCGCCTCCCATATCATAATACACTTCAAATATAAATTCACTTTGGTCTTGGCATCAGCAGCATAGGGAGACATTGATTAAACATTCCATAAATCGTTATAAACCTACCCCGACGGTCCAGTACTTCAGTTACAACAGACCCATAATAAGTAGGCTGGGAGGGGGAAGACCTTGAATACATTGCATAGGTAGGGTCATGGATTGAATAGGGTGAAAGTGGGCCTGAACCATATAGGGGTTATGGGTGCATGCGTCCACATCATAATAAACAGCAACATTCAGTTGTATAAACAAATATTTAGTCACAATCAGAGGGATCCATGGGGGATGGGACCAGTATATGCAGTGGGGGGAGGCCAGGCTCGCAAATTTACCATATATCCAATAACACTAAGAAACCGCAGTAGATATATCATACTCATTATCATATCATTAGCAGAACAGTGGCGAAAATACCAAATTCTCATTGCTTGTAGTATAGAATAGCTATCACAATACACACTTAAACATGAACTTTTAAACCAGGCGAAAATGAAGGAAAGGGGTCTTGTGGATGGGGGTGGGATAGAAGTAACCAATAACGGGGGTAGAGTCAGTTCCCAAGCTGTAGCTTGGGACAATAGAAGACTAGGAGAGTCTTGAATTGTATCACCAAATGGTGGGGTAGTTTTGGGGGATGCACATTGTGTGCTGTTTCTGCGGTTTTGGGAGAGTCATCGTTTAGCAGGGGGTGTTCCCTGCCAAAAGGGGTTGTTTTTATTCGTACGTTGACTCACGCACCATGGGTATTAACCTGTCCTCATATAAGTTCTACATTGACCGTCCGTGTTGCCACTCTACATGGAGGGAGGGTAGTCTGTGTGCGATATATCCAATATTTGGGATCTGCCTCTTAGTAAACAAGGTCTAGTGACATAATTTAGAAAAGTAGTTCATAAGTTAGACGAGGTAGAAGTTTCATTAAATTCCAGGAGAGGAGAAACATTGATAAACATCTGGGGGGTATCAGTGGGTGATCTCCAGTGGAGAAATTAAATTGTGCAATCACGTGTGGCCTAGATATTATCTAGAGTCCAGCCAGTCCACTGCAGCCTTTGGATTATCGTAGAATTTGACAGAGCCGTCCGTTTCAATTCTTAATTTAGCAGGGTATACCATACTGTATTTGATATTGGCTTGTTGCAGACGCTTTTTGACCTCACCAAAGGTCGCCCTTTTTTTCTGCAGTTCTAACGAAAAATCAGGAAACACTTTAATTGCAGTATTTTCAAATTTAATTTCACCAGTCATACGAATAAGCCTCAAGATATTATCCCGGTCCCTGGCGTTTAGGAGTCTGGCGATAATAGGTCTAGGCCCAACTCCTGGGGCCGGGGATCTTCCAGGGATTGTATGGGCTCTTTCAATAGCGAAGGTATTGGACAAGTTTTGGCCTTTAAACACCTCTTTAAGCCAGTTCTCAATAAATTCAGTTGGATTGGCACCCTCCACCCGCTCCGGGAATCCGATAAATCTCAGGTTCTGCCTCCTGGATCTATTTTCAAGATCGTCTAGCTTTTGACGGGTTAACTCAAGCTCTCGAGTAAGTTGCACTATGTTTGGTCCCATAGGGGTCACACTGTCCTCTATATTGCTGATCCTGTCCTCCGCCTCCCCCACCCTCTGTCTGAGCCTTTGCATATCATGTTTCATAATAGATAAGTCAGATCTCACCTCTTCTAGAAGATTGGTTAGCGACATTTTAGTTTCCTGGATTGCCGCCAGGATTACCTGTTGGTCTCCTGTGTTGGGCTCAGACGGGGGTGAAGGTCGGGCCTGTGTGTCCGCTGGAGAGCTGGTTGACTGTGGAGGTGAATTAGCCGCAGCCTCCATGCTGCTTCCTGTGGTGGTGGGGGAATTGGCGGGAACAGGATCCGTATCAGCGCGCCACGCGAACTTTTGTAGTTTTTAGCAGCTAATGCCGCCTTCTGTGTCCTAGACCTGGTCATGGGTGTCTCCTGGTCTCTCCGCTTCAGGATGCCTGTTGTAAGCAGGTAAATTGACCGGGTAATAGCCTCGGATAAGTTATTGGTGCGGGAGCTGTGGCACCTTGCGACTCCATTGAACGCTAGCTCCGCCCCCAACTGTAATGATCTCTACTGTAATGATATCCACTGTAATAATCTCTACTGTAATGATCTCTACTGTAATGATCTCTAATCTGTATCAGAATGTTCTCTATACCGGTCATGATATCTACTGTAATGATCTCTACTGTAATGATCTCTACTCTGTATCAGAATGTTCTCTATACCGGTCATGATATCTACTGTAATGATCTCTACTGTTATCTCTACTGTAATGATCTCTACTGTAATGATCCCTACTGTAATGCATCTCTACTCGTATCACGAATGTTCTCTATCCAACGTCGATATGAATCCTATATTATGAAATTCCGAAGTGCTGCGTCCGTGAGAAGTGTGTGTCTGGGTCCGTGTGTCTCTGCAGTTCCTATGACTCACCACTAGAGGGAGATGAGTAGATTGTCTGCAGTTCCATTGACTCACCACTAGAGGGAGAAACCAGGAAACAAGCCACGAAGGAAAACACAGAATTTACAACAGCCTGCAGGTAAGGGTTTGCTTGGGACAGAGGGTGTACCCTGGATTTGCGGACAGAGGAGGAGCCCTGGGAGTGGACCTAGGGGGGACCCTGGATTTGGGACCTAGGGTGGGACCCTGGGCTTATTGGCACCTAGGGGGGACCCTGGATTTGGGAACACTAGGGGTGGGACCCTGATTTGAATAATTACGCACACCCCACTTTGCAGTTATTGATTTGTTAAATGTTTGGAATCATGTTGATTTCGTTCCACTTCTCACTGTACATCACTTTGTATTGGTCTTTCACATGAATTCCAATAAAATTGATTCATGTTTGTGGCAGTATGTGACAAAGTGGAAAACTTCAAGGTGCCGCACTTTGCAAACCACTGTAATATAATCGACAGCAATAATAGATAGATAGAGATTCAATTATAGATAGATAGATAAACGATGATCGATAGCTATCTTAGTGAATCTCTCTATAGATGATAGTTGGATGATAGATAGATAGATAGATAGAATAGATCGATAGATGATGATAATAGATAAATGAGATGAAGCTATGATAGATGATAGACTAAAGATATGCTCCCAGTCGATCAGCTAGATCTAGATAGACAGCTACCGATGACTTAGCTATAGATGATGCTGAAGTCGAGAGATCCTCAGATGATATAATCAGATAGAAGATAGATAGATAGATAGATAGATAGATGATAATCAGATAGATAGCTACGATAGGATAGACGACATACCGATGATAGATGGGATTAGATAGATAGATGATAGATCTAATAGAAGAACTGATAGATATATAGATAGATAGATTATGATACATCTATAATAGACGACAGAATAGATAAACAAATAGATATATATGGATAGACAGATAGATAGATAATCGTAGATAGATTTTTAAACCAGAATAGAACAGATATATGGACAGATAGATAGACTACAGACAGACCGACGATAGATAACACCGATAGATGGATAAGTAGATTCGATCAATGATAGATAGCTAATAGATTGACATATATATAACCGATAGATAATGACTAAGTACATAGATTGACAGACAGATAAACAGATAGATAATAGATAGATAGATAGATAGATCGATAGATAGATAGATAGATAGATAGACGATAGATGATATAGTGGATAGATAGATCTATAGACAGACAGACAGATAGATAAACAGATAGATAGATGATAGAATAGATAATGAGATCGTAATAGTACGAATAAATAGATAGAAGAAGAGATAGATGAATCGATTGGATAGATAGGCCACTGGGATTCCCTCCTGGTATCAGTACAACAACAACATTGTGGGTGCAGCCACTGGGATCCCCTCCTGGTATCAGGACAATAATAACATTGTGGGAGCTTCCCTGGGATCCCCTCCTGATATCAATACAATAATAACATTGTGGGAGCAGCCACTTGGATCCCTCCTGGTATCAGGACAATAATAACATTGTGGGAGCAGCCACTGGGATCCCCTCCTGGTATCAGGACAATAATAACATTGTGGGAGCAGCCACTGGGATCCCTCCTGGTATCAGTACAATAATAACATTGTGGGAGCTGCCACTGGGATTCCCTCCTGGTATCAGGACAATAATAACATTGTGGGAGCTGCCACTGGGATCCCTCCTGGTATCAGGACAATAATAACATTGTGGGAGCTTCCCTGGGATCCCCTCCTGGTATCAGGACAATAAGCCACTGGGATTCCCTCCTGGTATCAGTACAACAACAACATTGTGGGTGCAGCCACTGGGATCCCTCCTGGTATCAATACAATAATAACATTGTGGGAGCTGCCACTGGGATCCCTCCTGGTATCAATACAATAATAACATTGTGGGAGCTGCACTGGGATCCCTCCTGGTATCAGGACAATAATAACATTGTGGGAGCTGCACTGGGATCCCTCCTGGTATCAGGACAATAATAACATTGTGGGAGCTTCCCTGGGATCCCCTCCTGATATCAATACAATAATAACATAGTGGGAGCAGCCACTGGGATCCCCTCCTGGTATCAGTACAATAATAACATAGTGGGAGCAGCCACTGGGATCCCTCCTGGTATCAGGACAATAATAACATTGTGGGAGCTTCCCTGGGATCCCCTCCTGATATCAATACAATAATAACATAGTGGGAGAAGCCACTGGGATCCCCTCCTGGTATCAGGACAATAATAACATTGTGGGAGCTGCAACTGGGATCCCCTCCTGGTATTAATAACATTAATAATAACATTGTCATATTGATCCCAATCCCCTGTACACAGATCTAACCCCATCAATGGGCACTAGAAATTCACCTCAGATCTTCCAGTCTCTCTCCCAGAATTCCCTGTTCCAAGTCAGAGACTGAAACTCCTCCCCCTCCCTGCACAGAAACGCCCATTTCTGTCTTAGGGGCGGGTCATCCATCCCTCACCATGATGTCACGCAGTCTAGGTCCAGCCCATGGACTCTCCACCAATGAAATGTCTACTGTATAAGGAAATTGTCCCCACCGGAAGTCTGGTTGCCATTTTGTTGGTGGCAGGAAATAGCCGAGTTTTACACATTGTTACCTTGTGGGACAAACAGACTGGACCAAGTAACCATTACCCATCATCCCCTATACTACATCTCCAGCCTGGACTACTGGGTAAGGGATTTACCTTCCTCCCTGTACTGTCTGTGGAACTGAGGGACCAAGTGAGGGACAGACTGGGAATCTGTGTCCCTGACATTACCCATCATCCCCTGTGATCAAAGTGACAATCATTAAACTGTGGCAGCTGTCCTACGGGTGATCCCTCCTGGTATCCCAAGGGACAATAATAACATGTGGGAGCCTTCCCTGGGCATCCCCAAGCATCCTGGTAATCAAGCGACAATAATAACACATGGTGGCGGAGTTATCCACATTGGTCAGATCCACCCTCCGCATAGTCTGAGGACAATAACTCACACATTGTGGGAGCTGCACTGGGAATCGACAGCCTCCTGAATATTCCAATACAATAATAACATTGTGGGAGCTCTGCCACTGGGATCCCCTCCTGGTATTAATAACTTAATACTAAATTGGTCATAATTGATCCCATCCCCTGTACACAGATCACCTAACCCCATCAATTGGCACGAGTAAATTGCACCTCAGATCTTCCATCTCTCTCCCAGATTCCCTGTTCCAGTCAAAGAGACTGAACTCCCCCCCTCCCTGCACAGAAACGGCCCATTTCTGTCTTAGTAGCGGGTCAATCCATCCTCACCATGATGTCACGCAGTCTAAGGTCGCAGCCCTGGACTCTCTCACCAATGAAATGTCTACTGTATAAGGAAATTGTCCCCACCGGAAGTCTGGTTTGCCATTTGTTGGTGGCAGGAAATAGCCGAGTTTTACACATTGTTACCTTGTGGGACAACAGACTGGAACAATAACCATTACCCATCATCCCCTATACTACATCTCCAGCCTGGACTACTGGGTAAGGATTTACCTTCCTCCCTGTACTGTCTGTGGAACTGAGGGACCAAGTGAGGGACACGACTGGGAATCTGTGGTCCCTGACATTATACCCTCATCCCCTGTACTACATCTCCATCCTGGACTACTGGGTAAGGGATTTACCTTCCTCCCTGTACTGTCCTGTGGGACTGAGGGAACCCAAGTGAGGGACAGATGGGATCTGTGTCCCTGACATTACCCATCATCCCCTGTATATCTCCAGCCTGGACTACTGGGTAGGGATTTACCTTCCTCCTGTACTGTCTTGGACTGAGGGACCAAGGACAGACTGGGACGTGTCCCTGACATACTCCATCATCCCTGTACTACATAATCTCCAGCCTGGACTACTGGGTAAGGGATTTACCTTCCTCCGTACTGTTCTGTGGGACTGAGGACCAATTGAGCAGACTGGAATGCTGTGTCCCTGACATTACCCATCATCCCCTGTACTACATCTCCAAGCCTGGACTATCTGGGTAAGGGATTTACCTTCCTCCCTGTACGGTCTGTGGACTGAGGACCAGTGAGGGACAGACTGGGAATCTGTGTCCCTGACCTTACCCATCATCCCCTGTACTACCTCTCCCAGCCTGGACTTACTCGGGTAAGGGATTTACTTCCTCCCCGTACTGTCTGTGGGACTGGGGACCAGGAGAATCTGTGTCCCTGAAATTACCCTAATCCCTTGTACTACATCTCCAGCTGGACTACTGGGTAAGGATTTACCTTCCCTCCCTGTACTGTCTGTGGACTGAGGGACCAAGTGACGACTGGAACTTGTCCCTGACATTACCCATCATCCCCTGTACTACATCTCCGCCTGGACTCGGTAAGGGATTTACTTCCTCCCTGTACTGTCTGGGACTGAGGAACCAAGTGACAGACTGGAATCTGTGTCCCTGACATTACCCATCATCCCCTGTACTACATCTCCAGCCTGGACTACTGGTAAGG
Source organism: Hymenochirus boettgeri (assembly GCA_019447015.1). Taxonomy (NCBI): domain Eukaryota; kingdom Metazoa; phylum Chordata; class Amphibia; order Anura; family Pipidae; genus Hymenochirus; species Hymenochirus boettgeri. Next base: position 80,913 of record JAACNH010000884.1, on the reverse strand, counting down.
GATTTACCTTCCTCCCTGTACTGGTCTGTGGGACTGAGGGACCAAGTGAGACAGACTGGAATCCTGTGTCCCTGACATACCCATCATCCCCTGTACTACTCTCAGCCTGGACTACTGGGTAAGGGAGTTATCCTTCCTCCTGTACTGTCTGTGGGACTGAGGGACCAAGTGACGGCTGGGAATCTGTGTCCCTGACATTACCCATCATCCCTGTACTACATCTCCAGCCTGGACTAGTGTAAGGGAATTACATTCCCTCCTGTACGTTGTGGACTGAGGGACCAATGAACGAACTGGGAATCTGTGTCCCTGACATTACCCATAGATAAATAGATAGAGTGTATAGATCGATAGAGTAGATAGATAGATAGATAGATAGATAGATAGATAGATAGATAGATAGATAGATAGATAATAGATAGATAGATAGATAGATAGACAGACAGACAGATGATAGATGGATAGACAGATAGATAGATGATAGATAATAGATAGATAGATGATAGATAGATAGATAGATAGATAGATAGATAATAGACAGACAGACAGATAGATAAACAAATAGATGATAGATGGATAGACAGATAGATAGATAATCGATAGATAGATAACAGATAGACAGATAGATGATAGATGGACAGATAGATAATACACAGACAGACAGATAGATAAACAGATAGATGGATAGATAGATAGATCAATGATAGATAGATAATAGATTGACAGATAGATAAACAGATAGATAAATGATAGATAGATAATAGATTGACAGACAGATAAACAGATAGATAGATAGATAGATAGACAGATAGATGGATAGATAGATCTATAGACAGACAGACAGATAGATAAACAGATAGATAGATGATAGATAGATAAATGATAGATAGATAGATAGATAGATAATAGATTGACAGACAGATAAACAGATAGATAGAAAGATGATAGATATAGAGAAGTATTGTTTAGGTATACATATACTGTATAACCCGATAAGTCCCAAAAAGCTATGTTACCTGCATTTGACTCTGTGTGTTTGCAGCCTCTACCGGTTAGACACCCACTGGGATTTTCTATGCACGTAGCTACCAGGACTCCCCCTTTCTTAGCCGGGGACGCCCGGCAGTTTTGCCTGTGTTTTTAACATGTTCCATTGTCGGTAGTAATTATGTTTGTAATCGTGGGGATGTTGTTATGTAGGGGGATGTTTTAGATTCTATATGTGATTGAATTTATTAGCCTATGCACTTAGTTACCAATAAACCATAGCACTTTATTTGCCATATGTAGCAGTGCCTTTAGTTTTTGGGGAACTTCTTTGGTTCCCACCTCTTACTATTTGGTATAATAGGCTGTTTACCCTCAATGAATGTGTTATAATCGCTCAGCTGGAGACTGAATGTCACTATTAAGGGGGAAATACTTCCCAGTGTCCCCATAACACCCATAAATCCCCCTCTAACCAAACAAAATAACTGTGCACGTGATTCGTTTATTAGTCTATTGAAGACATACTGTAGTTACATGGTTGGTTCCGAGTCAAAAAAAGACAACAGTCTATCAAGCTCAATGTCTCCGTGAAAAAAGAACTGCACCCCCCAACAAAAGAACAGTCTTCTCCACTGTAATAACACCGACCTATCAGAACCCAAACTAGACAAGGACACAACCAATCACAAGAGGACACACAAGATGCAATCACCAGCTGTAACCCTGGATATTCTGCAACATTCTAGGGACATCTCTCTAAATAGGTCGCAGTGGCTTAACGACCAGTTTTACCAGTTGTGTTTTTCTATTATAGAAATGGGGGGCAGAATAGGATAAAGTGAAATAGGCATAATAATTAAACGAGAGTGAATGTATAAAGCAGATCACATTTAAATAAACACACTCACAATCGTACAGCGATAGACACAATATTACCATTACATCTATACAGTCAGGGGAAAATAATTTCCATGTTAACCTATAAATGAAATACCTTTCCTCATTATAACCCACGGGATTCTGCTGTGACAATGGAACAAAGCAGTAAAAATAAATGTGTGTGAACTTCCCCTTTACACTTTCCTGTCTGGTCCACATTCTACTGCCCCACACCCCCATAGTGAACACTGTACCTTTAATAACATGGTCTGTGTCACCATCCACAGGGACTGGATCCATCTCCAACTTTACTGTGGGCAGATGGTCCTCAGGGTCCAGATCTTCATTCTCTGATTTCACCTTTAACCCCCTTGGTTCCATCTCTGGAGAACCTGAAAGGGACAGAAAACCAACAAATAGAGCTGGCTGTGGGAGCTGCCACTGGGATCCCCTCCTAGTATCAGGACAATAACAACATTGTAGGAGCTGCCACTGGGATCCCTCCTGGTATCAGGACAATAATAACATTGTGGGAGCTGCCACTGGGATTCCCTCCTCATATCAGGACAATAAAAACATTGTAGTAGCTGCCACTGGGATTCCCTCCTGGTATCAGAACAATAACATCATTGTGGGACCTGCCACTGGGATCCCTCCTGGTATCAGGACAATAATAACATTGTAGGAGCTGCCACTGGGATCCCTTCCTGGTATCAGGACAATAATAACATTGTAGGAGCTGCCACTGGGATCCCTCCTGGTATCAGGACAATAATAACATTGTGGGAGCTGCCACTGGGATTCCCTCCTGGTATCAGTACAACAACAACATTGTGGGTGCAGCCACTGGGATCCCTCCTGGTATCAGGACAATAATAACATTGTGGGAGCTTCCCTGGGATCCCCTCCTGATATCAATCCAATAATAAACATTGTGGGAGCAGCCACTTGGATCCTCCTGGTATCATGACATAATAACATGTGTGGGAGCAGCCACTGGGAGCCCCCTCCTGGTATCAGACAATAATAACAACATTGTGGGAGCAGCCACTTGATCCCTCCTGGTTCATTCAATAATAACATTGTGGGAGCTGCCACTGGGATCCCTCCTGGTTAATCAGGACAATAATAACATTGTGGGAGCTGCCACTGGGATCCCTCCTGGATCATGACATAATAATACTTGTGGGAGCTTCCCTGGGATCCCTCCTGTATCATGACATAACCTTGTGGGGAGCAGCACTGGATCCCCTCCTGGTATCAGGAACAATAATACATTGTTGGAGCTGCCACTGGGCCTCCTGGTATCAGGACAATAAATAACATTGGTGGGAGCTTCCCTGGATCCCTCCTGGTTCTCAGGACAATAACATAGTGTGGAGCAGCCACTGGATCCCCTCCTTGTATCAGACATCATAACATGTGGAGCTTGCCCTGGGATCGCCTCCTGGTATCAGGACAAGAAATAAAAAAACAAAATAGTGAGAGCTGCCCCACTGGGATTCCCCTCCTGTATCAGATACAATAATAACATAGTGGGAGCAAGCACTGGGATCCCTCGCTGGTATCATGCATAATAACATTGTGGGAAGCTGTCATCTGGGATCCCTATCTGGGAATAGGACATAAAACATTGTGGGAGCTGCCACTCTGGGATCCCTTCCTGGTATCAGGACAATAATAAACATAGTGGGAAGCAGCCACTGGGATCCCTCCTGGTATCAGGACAATAATAACATTGTGGGATCTTACCACTGGATCCCCCTGGTATCAGGACAATCATAAACATAGTGGGAGCAGCCACTGGGTATCCCTCCTGGTAATCAGTACAATAATAACATTGTGGGAGCTGCACTGGTATTCCCTTCCTGGTATAGGACAATAATAACATAGTGGGAGCTTGCCACTGGATCCCTCCTGGTAATCATACAATAATACCATAGTGGAGCTCACTGGGATCCCTCCTGGTATCAGGCCATAATAACATTGTTGGAGCTTCCCTGGGTCCCTCCTGATATCAATAACAATATAACATAGTGGGAGCAGCCACTGGGATCCCTCTGGTATCCAGTACAATTAATAACAAAAAATTAAAAAAAAAAAGTGGGGGGGGGGGGGGGGGGGGGGGGGCCAGCCCCCCCACTGGATCCCTCCTGGTATCAGGACATAATAACATTGTGGATCTTCCCTGGGATCCCCTCCTGATATCAATCAATAATAACATAGGGGGAGAACCACTGGGATCCCCTCCTGGTATCAGGACAATATAACTATTGTGGGAGTCTGCAAACTGGGATCCCCTCCTGGGATTAATAACATTAATAATAACTTGTCCATAATTGATCCCATCCCCTGTACACAGATCTAACCCCATCAATTGGCACTATAAATTCACCTCAGATCTTCCCAGTCTCTCTCCCAGAATTCCCGTTGTCCAGTCAAGAGACTGAAACTCCCTCCCCTCCCTGCACAAAACGCCCATTTCTGTTCGGGGCGGGTCAATCCATCCCTCACATGTGTCACGCAGTCTTAAGGTCGCAGCCATGGACTCCTCCACCAATGAAATGTCTCTGTATAATAATTGTCCCCCACCGGAAGTCTGGTTGCCATTTGTTGGTGGCCGGAAATGCCGATTTTATCACATTGTTACCCATTGAGGGACAACAGACTGGACCAAGTTGACATTACCATCATCCCTATACTACATCTCCAGCCTGGACTACTGGGTAAGGATTTCCTTCCTCCCTGTACTGTCCTTGTAACTGAGGGACCAATTGAGGGACAGACTGGGAATCTGTGTCCCTGACAGTACCCCATCAATTCCTGTACTACATCTCCAGCTGGACACGGAAGGATGTTACCTTCCTCCCTGTACTGTCCTGTGGGACTGAGGGAACCGGGAATCTGTGTCCCGACATTACCCATCATCCCTTGTATAAATCTCCAGCCTGGACTACTGGGTAGGAATTTACCTTCCTCCTGTATGTCTGTGGGACTGAGGTACCAAGGACAGACTGGGATCTTGTCCCTGACATACCCATCATCCCTGTGTCCCCTGTACTCTACATCTCCACAGCCTGACTACTGGGTAAGGGATTTACCGTTCCTCCTGTACTGTCTGTGGGACTGAGGGACCAAGTGACAGACTGGAACTGTGTCACTGACATTACCCATCATCCCCTGTACTAACACATCTCCAGCCTGACTACTGGGTAAGGAATTAACTTCTCCCCTGTACGGGCTGTGGGACTGAGGAACCAAGTGACAGACTGGGAAATCTGTGTCCCTGACATTACCCATCATCCCCTGTACTACCATCTCTCCAGCCTGGACTTACTGGGTAAGGGATTTACCTTCCTCCCTGACTGTCTGGTGGCTGAGGACCAGTGACAGACTGGGAAACTGTGTCCCCTTACATTACCCATCATCCCCTGTACTAACATCTCCAGCTGGACTAGTTGTACAGTAATTACCTTCCTCCTGTACTGTCCTGTGGGCTGAGGGACCAAGTGACGGACTGGGAATCTGTGTCCCTGACATTACCCATCATCCCCTGTACTACATCTCCGCCTGGACTCTGGGTAAGGGATTTACCTTCCTCCCTGTACTGCGTGGACTGAGGGCAAGTGACATACTGGAATCTATTCCCCTGTCATTACCCATCATCCCCTGTACTACATCCTCCAGCCTGGCTACCTGTTAAAGGGTTACCCTTCCTCCCTGTACTGTCTGAAGGACAACTTGGAATCCTCTTGACCCTGACAATCCCATCATCCCCCTGTACTACATCTCCAGCCTGGCCTACTGGTAATAGGGGATTTACCTTCCTCCCCTCTACTGTCTGTGGGACTGAGGGACCAGTGGGGACAATGGGAATCTGTGCCCCTGACATTACCCATCAGAACAGACCAGTGCTGGTGAAAGAAACTTTATGTATCCAGCTAATATAAAGTACCCAGAGGGAAGGATTTATCAGTTTGGGTCCCTTACTCGGTTCTATTTAGGTTTTCTTCGGAATGTTCATGGTACAAGCATCTATTTTTTTAGTTGAATCAGTTAAATGGCCATACACGTATCTTTAATATTGGTCAAATCGGGGGCCAATCTAATATATCTGTAGATATTACACACGGATTATAACTCTGTATAATGTACAAGGTTTTCCTCACCCCCAGCTTTACATTAGATGGTCTGTACCTAATGTAAAATCTGTAAATGTTACACACAGGATTATACCCTGTAGAATAATGTAACAGGCATTTCCTCACCCCCAGTTTTTACATTAGATGGTTTGTTCCTAATGTATCTTAGATTTACAACACAGGATTATACCCCTGTAATAATGTACAAGGTATTTCCTCACCCCCAGTTTTACATTAGATGGTTTGTACCTAATGTATCGTAGATGTTTTACACCAGGATTCTACCCTGTATAATTGTACAATGTATTTCTCTCACCCACCCCCAGTTTACATTAGATGTTGTGTCTAATGTATCTGTAGATGTTACACACATGATTATAACCCCGTATAATGGCAAGGCATTCTCCCGCACCCCCCGTTTTACATTAGATGGTTTGTTTCCTAATGTAGCTGTAGATTTACCCACGGGATTATAACCGCTATAAATGTACAAGGCATTCCTCATTCCTCCTCACCCACCCACAGCTTTACTTAGATGGTTTTTCCCTATGTATCTGTAAGAGTTAACACACGGGATTATCACCTGTTATGTACAAGGCATTTCCTCACCCCCAGCTTACAATTAGTGGTTTTTTTCCTAATGATCTGTATGAATGTTCACACAGGATTAAACCATGTATAATGTCAAGGCATGTACTCCCTATTTTAGATGATTGTTTCTTGATGTGCAGGATTAAAACGCAGAAGAATGAGCAAAGAAAGAAGAACCGAAATGAAAATTATTTGAACCCAATGGAAAGCTCTACTCTACTTCGCCCACCCTACTGGAGTGGTACGTAGCAAGTAACTGGAGATTGGTGATGCTGTGAAAGAATTGTAATGTTCATTGGTAATAATTTTTAAAGGTACCTCCATCTGTAAAATACATTTTTGTACTGAGTTTTTTATTGTAAGAACAGGAGGTAGAGGATCCGTGTCCGTACCTCCCGTTCTTCATAAAACGTTCAGGAAGCATGACGAAGTTAGAGACTTACATGATTTTCTTCTCCTCGCCCCTGTCCGCTGACAGTCCTGCGATGGGCATGCATCAAAAAAATTTAAAAAAATATTTTTGCCAGTGGAGCTACCCTTTGAATTGCTATATTGGTCTTTTTTTAAAGAGAGCCACTGATCTTTTTTAATATTGCATTGAATTAGTTGGTGCACCCAAAACAATATTGATCATATGAACACACAAATGGTGACCTGGCTGTATTGTGTGTATGGAAATAGAAACGGTGGCAAATCGTCAAAAGATGGTGAATGTATGCATTGCAAACAGAGCATAACACAGAATGGCCATGCAGGTCCAGGACACTGCGACAGGACACTGCACACCGCAACACACTGGAGCCCTAACCAATTCAGGAGTAAAGCCCACAAAAGTTTTATGAGGCTCCCCGCTACTGCAATCATGCACACACAATGCAGTTTCACGGATGGACTACTTGTGAAAATAAGCAGTTGGGTGGTAGTAATGCCCACTAGCCGTTTTAGACAACATCAAGTCTGCTGCTCCCCAATTTGCCTCCTCTCCACATGTGCGAGCTATAAAGAGCTGTTCATCTTTAAAGAGCAAGTCTGACCCCCCACGACCAACTTATTGCAGGTGCCCCGAGACCTGCTATTCTTTCCCTTGCTTCCTTCTCTTCAGCTGTGTGCCCTTCCTTCCTTCTCTTCAATCCTGTGTGGGCCCCTGCTTCTCTTAGCTGTGTAGCCCTTGCTTCTCTTCAAGCATGTAGCCCTTGCTTCCTTCTCTTCAAGCTATCAACTCAACATGTGCAGAGAGGCTGTTTTGTGGATCTGCCATCAGTCTTCACTATGTCATTAGCCATCACAGCGGTGACTTAAAGGCTGCTCCCAACCGGAAGGAAGGGGAGTATGACGACTGTCACCATCGAATAGCTGGATCTTCATCTAAATTAAATCTATTGACGGTGGGGGGTCAAGAAGACCTTAAATGGGAGGCACAACCATTTGGAATGCAGAGTGATGGAGAATTATCAGGTAATGAAAAGGTTAGAGCTTTAGGAGTAAGTTTTTGAGAACGCTTGTGGTACAACATTTAGTTTGGGGTGGGGGGACTTTTTTTTGTTCTGCTTTAAACTGGGTTCACACTAATAGATTGTAAACCCTGTATGATGTATAAAGAGTTTTCATAATTACCCCCATTTTTACATTAGACTGTCCCTGTGTCCTACTGGCATGGATCCCAGAGACCGGCCAGAAATATTACAGATAAAGATAAAGGAAGAAGAAAACGTACTGGGGAAAAACCCTCATCTAACGCCAATGGAGAGCTCACTGGTCCAATCATGTTGGTGGTAAGTACCCGGGTTCTATCTGTGTTTAGTTAAATGGGTTCAGTGCGGCGTGCCTGTGAGCACACGTGGAGGTAAATGTCTAGATTGACAGATCTACTTCTCTGGATACACCTAATATTATTACCTTTCTGGCTTAAAAACCTTTTCCCTAGTTCCTCACTCTCCTTTTATTTTCATAGAAGGCCAACAGATCCCTGGCAAGCCTTGATATCTTACTTTCATTTGCTCCGTAAAGTCTTAAAAGACATTATACCCTAACACCTCCTCCACACCCCAGACACCCGACCCATTAATGTGGATCGAACCTCGAGCTCATTATAAATCCTAAATATGAAGTTTATCACTTGATAACGGACCATGCAGTCCCAAAAACCTCGTGTTAATCAAGGAATAAAGGAGTCTTCATTCCTCTTCTATTTCTGGACTGGCCCAATGGGAGACCTTCTACTTTCAGAGTTGTGTCTTTCCCATTGGCAAATCTCAGAATTGTCCGGAAGAGGTGACACCAGCGCCAGCTTGGAACCCTTTAGAAAGACCAAGGGGTAAGACCCTTGTGGTTTAGGTCCTCACTCTTTGAAAGGGTAAGTATGGTTGTATTGGCCATAAGATTCCAACACTACGAACTTACTATTCAGATTAACAGGAAAAATCTAGAAATTGAATTACATTTTTTAAATTCGCTTCACACTCAAATGTTCTACCAGAATCAACATATTCTATGTCACTCTCACACACCCTTTCTCTTTTATCACCTCTGCATGTTTACTGACCTGACAAAATTATCCTATACGTTTGCAGCTCAATAATAACTAGAAAAGGGAAAGTTTTAGTATAAACTTTGAATTTGGCTTGAAAGCTGCATTTTGGAAGGAAATGTGATGTGTTTTTGTGCGGTCGATTTTAAAACTCCATAATGCCAATGATGAGGAATTTTTTATTTTTGTTTTTTTACCTAACCTTTAAATATGGCTGTCACCTGAATTAAAGCAGGTCAGTTGGTGTGTGTACTCAAGGGTTAAAATCAACTTTTTTGATTATTGATCAAAATTATTTTTCTCTGTCACTCCATCGGCAGCTATTCTCCCAACTGGGAGTCCCCCCACTGGTGTGACAGGAAGCGCACCAAATAAAAACCCTCCCAACTCCGCCCCTTTCGTCTTTGTCGTTTTCCTGCGGATGACGAGCACTTTATTGCATGCAGTGGGCTTACCTGCCATTGTGGTGGCATTCCAATGGGAGTTCTCTGTCCTCGCTCCCCTGTTGCAGCTCCCCTTTTAGTTGCACCTCTGGTAGCCTAGGGAGAGCCTAGTGACCAGGCTTGAGGAGGTATAGCTGTTTGCAGCTGCTCCTTCTATTTTATTGAAAAAACGGACTTTGACTTCCGGTTTCGGAACCGGAAGTGACGTCGCGGCAGAATGTGCCCTTTTCCGGCCTATTTCGCGCCCAGGTGCCGGTTTTCGCGCGTTTGTTTTGCTATGACATCAGTACACTCCCCCCCCTGTGGTATAAAGGGTTGCACGCTACAAGGACCTTCCGGTTTCGCGAAAAACCGAAGTGACATCAGACGCCTCTGGGTATGTGGTCTCTGCTGTTTTAGGCAGAATCCATGTTAAGCTTGTGTCCAAAGATTCAATCTGTTTTTTTTCTACGGACTTCTTGCTTGGGTTTCTGCCTATTGCTGCCAAGCTAGTAACAAACGCTATTTCTGTAAGTATCTTTTCTTCTGGGTAATGCAAGACTCTTTTTTTTTTACTAAATCAGAGTATTATTGCGCTGTGTTCTATGTTCTGATACGCCATCCTAATGGAAGGCGAGTCGTGAGCAAAGGTCACCGACATCAAAAATGAGGTTAAGCCGCAGGTAGTTTGGGCTTAAAAGAGAGGATATTGAGGTATAGACTCTGAAAATATTTTTTCTTTTGTCTCTGTGTTTTGTTTATGTGCCTCAACATCTGAAAAGTCAACCTAAGAAGTTTAAGAGATAAAATTGTTTCAAGAACAAGCATCAAATCAGATGTGGCAACTAGCATTGCCTGAAAAAATTTCAATGGACTCACTCCTAAGTCTCATTAAAGACACAGTGTCTCAAACTATGTTAGAGTCTAAAGAGTCAAAAAAGAAGTAAAAATCTAAACACTTGGATGTTTCTGAGACCGAAGGTTCAGAAGATGAAAAATCATCCTGTTTAAGTATATCTTTCGGAGAACTATCAGATGAGGACGAGGTGAGGATCAAGGAATATGTTTGATGTCTCTATCATAGATCCTCTTTATTAAGGCTATGAGGATACCTTATCGTTATCATAATGAGCCTACGATATCGCTTCGGCTGATAAATTTTTCACTGCCCATTAAAAAGAAATTAATTGCGTTTCCTGGTCATGAGCCTCTATGAGACAATAATAAACATGAATGAAGAAGTGGAAAAAAGGCCTGATATTGGACTAAGTTTATGAAGAAGTTCCCTTTGATGAAGCACAGACGCAGTAAAATTGGAGTCCATCTCCAAAAGTAGACTCTCCAGTGGTTCGTGCTACTAGAAGGACTACTCTACCTATTGAGGACGCTGCAAATTTAAAGACCCAATGGATAGACTCATTAGTTTAATAAATTTGAAAAAATCATATCTTACAGCAGGTGCAACATGTAGCCATCTAGGCGTTAACAATCCGTTCCATAGGGCCAAAAAAAAAAAAAATGGGAATCGCTGGCAAACTTGCAAGAGGCAAATGGATATAAGTTAACCACACATTCAAATCTTAGACGAATGTTAGGATGCAGAAATGGCGTCGGAAATTTATTCAGAAGCCTCACGATCTGGTGCGCATCAGTAGGTCTATGGCCTTATCGGTGCTTCAAGACGGGCCTTATGTTGAGAACTGGGTTCCAGATACCCCCCTCCAGGCTTGCTTTGTCAGTTTTACCTTTTGAAGGTGGTATGTTTATTTGGAGACAGATTGGACGACAATTAAGAAAATCTCTGTGGGAAAAAGTGCTTTTCTTCCTCCAGATAGAAAGTTCAAACGCCTAGTTGGGAGAACACAAACCTCAGAGGGAAAGCAACCTTTTTCGTAACCCCATGCATATCGTCCAGGCCAAAGCGGCATACAGACAGCCAACCTGAAGGTTGGTAGAACAAGTTAACTTCCCTAAAAGAATTTCCAACTCCAATGCAGAAGCAAGGAATACTCAATTATGGTGTTCAAGGTCCAGACCGTAAAAGTTGGAGGAAATTATCCCCTAACGCAAGGTCAGGACCAGTCCGATATCGGATGTATTGGTTTCAAAATACAGTGACAAGTGGTTATCCCCTAGAATTTTTGAAGAAGCCCGGAAGAGATCTTTTGTTTCCCCGAAACAACTAAAGAATTCAAAGAGAAAGAGATTTTTCTCAGTATATTCAAAAGCTCTTAAAATTAGGAGCAATACAACGTTTCCCGTTCATCATCACAAGAAGGATTTTATTCACGAATCTTTCTAGTACCAAAAGCGTCGGGCGGGTGGGCGCCCAGTCCTTAGACCTAAGAGCCTTGAAACAAATTTCTGAGGTGAGGAGTTCAAAATGGAATCGTTAGCCCAATAAGCCAAGCTGTTCCAGAAGGATTGTTGGTTGGCAAAGGGATCTTTCATATTTCTATTTTCATATTCCCATAATAAGAACCATTGAAATATCTAGATTTGTCGCCTAGGCCAACACTTCCATTTCACTTGTCCTCCATTTGGACTCAAACCAGTCACCAATAGTTTTTACAACAGTCCCTTATAGCGCTGGTGGCGGAGATAAGAAAGAGGAGTCCCAGGTTTATCAATTACCCACACCTTCGACGACATTCTAATAGTGGCAGATACGAAACAAACAGCTCTTGCACATGTAAAAGAAGTCATTCAATATCTAAAACTAACCAGTTTTGGTGATCATACAGGAAAAAGTCAACTATTCCTTCCAGGAGTTAATTTTCTTGGGAGCGTTTTTTTCATACAAAGACACAGAGTCGCACTTGCCTATCCAAAAGTTCACACTATTATCCGGAATGTTTTACCGGTGTAAGAAAGGCTTCTAACCATCTCAGTAAAAAGTGGCGAAAGTAACGCTGGGATATATGTCTGCTGCATTCCTTGGTGGCAAATGGGCCCTAGATGGAGAATGAGACCCCTGCAGAAATTTCCTCTAATATCAGTCGAACCCGCAGTAAATCTACAAAAAAAGCTTAAAAATACCCTAGGGTAAAAACCCTCCTTAAAATGGTGGACAACGGATGCAAAATTTATCATAAGGAAGGCTCCTGAGGGATCCTGTAGCGGCGTAATAACAACAGCTCAGCAAAGTTGGGATGGGAGCTCATTGCGGAGAGCACTATGCTCAAGTCCCTCTGGAAATTCAAAAGAGTCAAATCTCAATGTTTAGAGATAAGAGCCATTTGGGGAAAGCTATTAAGGCATTTCGCGAAAAAATATCATAGGAAACATGTAAGATTAGTTTCAACGAACGCTACAGCAAGCCGTAGCTTATGTTCGGAGGCAAGGGGGTCCAAGAGTCGTACCCTACAAAGGCGATTTCTCCATCTTAGGTGGCAGAAAGAACCTTCACGTCTCTCGCAATTCTATGCCAGGATTTCAAAACAATGGGCCGACTTCTTAAGTCGAAGAGATAATCCAGGAGAGTGGAGTCCCATTTAGATATATTCAGGACATATGGTAAAATTGGGTCATCCCCAGTTGGGACCTTATGGCCACAGCGAGAACGAAATGCAAAAACTTTTTACGCAGATGGGTCGGATGCCAGAGCACTAGACAGGGAGCTCTGTCCTCAGATTTGTCGAAAACGCCTTTTATTATCATTTTCCTCCACTTCCCCTTAATATGGAGAGTTTGAAAAAGAATCAGACGAGAGAAGGCGGATGTAAAGCAATCCTACCTTTGGGCCAGGAGGCCTTGGTTTCGCTTGTATTAAAAAACTTGAGTGTGCGGAGCCAATATAAATTCGAACCTTTCCCATGAGGGATGGTTACATCAGGGTCCGGTGATTATCCGTTACACAACGACCTAAGTTTGATGGCCTGGAGATTGAAAAAGGATAAAACTCGCAATTTAGATTCCGGGAGAAATTGTAAACTTGCTTTTATGCTCCAGGAAGCTGTCTACATCTAAGCAGTATTATCAGTCTGGATTAAAATTTTCCTTTCCTTTTGTGATATTGCTGGTTCCAATCCATTTTAGCCAGAGGAAACCTGTATAGTGAAATTTCTCTTTTTCCGGATTTCAACTAGGTCTTCAAGCAACATTACCTGAAGAGGGCAGGTTTCTGCTATATCAGCATTAACTGACAAACCTTGGGCGGAAAAAAAAGATAAATTAATAATGATATTTTTTAATGCCCTTGGTTAGGGTTAATCCACAATCAAGTCCTCCTGCCCTACGTGGAGTTTACCAATAGTAATTATACAGGCACTGACGGGTAACCTTTGAGCCTTTGGAAAAAAGCCTCTATCTTGAACTGACATTAAGGTTGGTTCTACTGGTAAGCATCACCTCTGCATGTCGGTGGCGGAATTGTCATCATTGCATGCCAAGGCACCTAAACGACAGTGTTTCACGATAGAGTTACCTGAAACCACCTTTAAGTTTCTTCAAAGTGGTAACACGGAACATTTAAATTGGGAAATCATTTACCATCCTTTTGCCTCTCACCATCTCCATGAGAAGAAGAGCGTCTGCACACTTTATACTATTCAGGTGATTCTTATTATTTAAAGATCTCCGATCCTTGGAGAAAAAACTGATAAGCCTCTTTCGTGATTCCGAAAGGAGTTGAGAGGAGAAGCTCCGACAAAGAGAACATTACGCAAGTGGATTGTTTCAAGCCACTTGGTAAAGCTTATGAAGGTCCAGGTGAGGCATTCCCAGGTCTTAAAGCTACTCGACTAGATCGATTCACTCAACTTCATGGGCGCTGCAGGCCAAGACGCCATTAGAAGAAAATTTGTAAGGCAAGCAAATTGTTGCTGTAAAAAACCTTTATCAGGCATTATCATCTAGATGTGGTTTCAAGCCAAAAGGAAACCCAATGTGGGTCGAAGAAGTTTTTAGAAGCAGTTTTATACACTCTTGATCATTAATAATTTTATTGTGTTAGCACTTTTTTTTGTCCCTCCGTTTATTGAGCTCTGGTAATCCCAGTGGTGAATAGCTGCCGATGGAGTGACGAGAAAACCAGAAATTGTTTTCAACTGACCGTAAGTTTCTGTTTCTTTGTCACTTTCCACGGCAGCATTCCACCGAATTCTCCCTCCCTTTTACGATCATACTTAATCCTTACATCTATAAAACAAAGAGACGAAGGGCGAGTAAGGGAGGGTTTTTATTTGGTGGGCTTCCTGTCAAATCAGTGGGACCTCCCAGTTGGTGAATGCTGCCGGGAAAGTAAAGAAACAAAATTACTGTGGGGGGGAAGTTGAAACAAGTGCTGGTTTTTTTTTGACTTAGAGTTACCCTTTAAGTATGGATGATAAATCAGTAGGTGTGTTACCGGGTCTGGTTGGGGTATGTCGTTTTTTGTGTGTTTACAACCATAAAACTCTTTTTGTTGAGGATAAATCTAAAATTTCGTTTTTTTTTTCTTTTAGTTACCCTTTAAGTATGGGCTTCCCAGTAATGGATAAGTAGATCATAGGTGGTGTACCTGGGTCTGGTTGAGGGGGGTATGTCTTTTTTGTGTTGGTACACAACCTAAAACTATTTTTTATTGAGGATAAATCTAAATTTTTTTTTGTTTCTTAGTTACCCTTTAAGTAATGGCTCCACAGTAATGGATAAGTGGATCATAGGTTTGTGACCTGGTCGGGTTGAGGGTATGTCTTTTTTATGTTTACAACCATAAAACATTTTTTATTGAGAATAATTCTAAAAATGGAAATGGGTAGGGGTCCAGGAGGTTGGGTGTACCTGGGTTTGTGTGTGGGTTTGGGTATCACCATTTGGTATGTATTACATGAAAAAAACTTGTTTTGAAATACCACTTTGAGGATTGGGTTACCATTATAGTCTATGGGAAAAAATGACCGGAAATTCGCAATAACGCCCGTAACGCTTTCGCTGCTTCCTTAGCTAAGATAGCACACTTCTCCTCTATCCCCCGCACTGTCCTAAAAACCGAATTTCATGTCCTCTACTCAAAAACTGGGGAGGAGACACGGCCCCCAAAAAGCGGAAGAATAAAACGGAGAAGAAAAGAAGAAATTTTTTTCAAGGCCAAATTCATGCCAATTATTTAGTCCTTTTTATTCTTTATGTTACCCTTTAAGTATGGCTGCCACAGTAATGGGAGAATAGTCAGTAGGTGTGTGTACCTGGGTCTGTGTTGGTGGTTAAAAAAATCAACATTTTTTGTTGTGATTGAATGAAAACTAGTTTTTGACTATGTGGAATGGAAAGGTAGGTCAGTAGGTGGGTGTAACTGTGTCTGTGTGGGGGGTTGTGGTACACGGTTTGTATTTATGACCATGAAACAAACTTTTTTGAAAATATCCACATTGGAGATTGCGAGTAAGGGTAATATCCTCAACTTCCATCCAGGCTCCTGTACATTAATTGAAAGAACAAAGGGTATTCATGTGTGCTTACCCCCCAGTCTTCCTTTGCATGAACTCTTCCTTTGAAGGTTGACTATATAGTAAAAATAAATACACAAATAAAATTATATAATCAGAATGGATTTATGAAATTTGCAGCATTTCAAAGCCAACTGTAAAGTTTCTACTTAAACTTCTTTCTAGTTACTGTTTATGACAATAGCCTTAATATTCCAACATGGAGTTTAGTGTAACGTGGGGTTAGTGAGTACCTTCACCTTCAGTCCCCTGTTTGGTCTCTGATTTGTAGGATTTCTGGAGGTTCAGAGGCCAGAAGGTGAAATTAAAGGAAGGAAGAGCCACAATCTATTGGTCATGGTGACCCCAAGCAAAGCTCAGCATATGTAACCTAGAATTGGGGGTAAGTACCTCAGAGATTCTAACACTGATATTCTATTCTGTCAATTCAAGTAATTGGTCCAGTTACCATGTTGGTATCTGTATATTGGGGCCAGGTTTACTCTGTATTCACAGTGTAGTACGCTTCTATCAATAACTGTTTTCCTCTGTCTCCGTATAGATCATTGTTTTTTATGGGTCCCTGTATAACTGTATCAACCGATGGACAAATATCAGCAGTTTGTCCCCCACTTTTCAGGGCCACCACGTGAATCTGACACCGGTTGGCCAACACCCTGCAGAAGGAAAAATGTTTCATGTAGGAAAGAGATAAATATTTCCTTACTTTATTAAAGTATAAACCATAAGAGTCTGGAGGACCAGGGAAGGAACCATAGACTTTATTGACGCATGTTGAAAAATGCATCTAAAGGTAGTACACCACCTGAAAGATGACAGACAGGAGAGCTCACCCCTATGCACATCCCAGCATATACACAGCGTAGGGAGAACGCTCGGGACTGTGGGTTTTTCGGCCGCGGCCGACTCCTCTATAGGAATCTACTCGGCAGAGGGGAAAATTTTCCCTCTTTTTTTCCAACAAGCGTTTGGCCGACCCGATCGTTCGGCAGCCGCGCACTCGTTCGGAATGTAAGGTCACACACAGTACCTTAAAGCCCAATACCGTCGGGCTTTATGGGTACTGTGTGTACCCACTTTATAGTGTGCCTCTTTCCATGTTTTTCTAGTCTATGTTACTTACCTGCTAGGGTGCAGGTTTTTAAGAGCGCACTCTAATCTCTTCTACCTCGACTCGGTCTTTATATATTGAAGGGCCATAAAAGGTTAACTTACCTTGTGCGTAAGGTCAGTTTGGTCATTCAGCCCATTGAGTGAATCTGCAGTGTGTGTCGTAAATTCTGACCAGACCAATGTACTCCCAGATTTACATTTCTCTGTCTGTTTCCTTATTTGGAAGTCCTTCCAGATATGGACCAGAATTATCCCAGATAAAAAGAAAAAGAACCAGTACTGGCCAGGTCCACCTGCACCCCAATGAACAGCCAACAGATCCACTTACTGGAGAAGGTAAGTAACTCAGTGTTTCATTTTATCACTGACTGTCCTTGGACCCATTGTTTATTTGTGCCCCAGTCTGGAACCAATCATCGCAGTGATAGGACACATTGAGATTTCTGTCTGATTGGTCAGTTGTGAATCTTTCCAATTACCGACCCAGACATATTTACATTTCCTTCCGTCTGTTCTTACTGACAGGGATCCCAGGATGGAACCAGAAATAATACAGATAAAGATTGGAGAAAAAGAACCCGACTGGGGAAGATCATCAGAACCCAATGTAAAGCTTCAGCAGGTCTAACTCCACCATGGCGGTAAGTACCTAAGGATGCTATTAGAACCATAACATTCATGCAGTGTCTAGTTAATTAGAGGGCATAGGGGAAGCTATTAATCAGTTTCATATGTATTTTAACGTCTTTTAATTTGTGAGTAATATCTTTCTATGTATAGAGAGACCACAATTCCAATTTGTAAGCTTAGGTGTGGGGATTACACACATGTAGAGCTACCGTAAATGATCAATAGATCAGTAAAAAGATAATGTTCTGTATGGGTGGTTTCAAACCCACACCCTCCCCCCAATAAACTCATATAGCAAGTGATCACAGCATAAATGTAATCAAATTGAAACCCTATAACGACATTCCCATTACATTCAAGGACAGGGGTGAAACCAACATGAATGTATTAAAGGACAAACTCAACCCACATTTGTTACAACTCCAAGAATCTAACATATCCCCTCTACAACACCATAACTGTAAAATAGCAATCAGTAACATAGCATTAAATTAAACTGGGTGAAATAACTGTGTGTATTACCGTTACTGACCACAACCCCTGATTCATCACATGCTCCCTTGCCTACTCTGGTCCTTAAAAGGATTGGCTAAGGCCTCTAGTGGGTGTAACCACTGTAAACAATTTCCTGAAGTTCTTCAGGACTGAGCATGTGTAAAGACACAGATAATGGTCTGACCACACTGTGCGATACTGTAACAACTGGGAAAATAAGACATAAGACTCATGTTAGAAAGTTTTACTTTCTCAACAACCATAATGAGAGGTGAGACACAGATTACTGCTTTTATAACAGGACATCTGCCTTCTATTCAATTTTTAGGCTTTTTGTCCTTTAATATAGATAGTTAACACACTCACAAAATAAACCAAGGGGGAGGGTCCGGGTAACGGATGCGCCAGAAGACCCTTGTAATACTTTTTTCTTTTCTGTCCATACAACCCTGTGTCTGGGATGTTTGGGTAATCACATCTAAGCAGTTAAACAGTGATCCTGCTCACTATAGTGGAGCAGTGCATCCACCCCAAGCCCCGATGTATATACTTGCAGAGAATCCAATGAACAGAGCGGTGGCACAGATCGTTCTCCACACGTAACTTAGACAAAGTTTATTGAAACCGAGGCCAGGATGTCACCCCCCTGACCGTTTCAACAATCAACAGCAACTTACCATAGGTATAGACGGCCTCTTTATTTCTTTCTGGCACCATTTATAGAAGTTGTGTACTTGCGTCCGATATCTTTAGAAATGTGCTGCGAGATGCATGATGTCAATTTGGCCATAGAACCGCTATTTAATATGATGGCACTTCGTCATCCGCGGCTGGGTCATTTCACAGGGTTCTTAAGGAAAGGTGGGAAGCCTGAGGTTACCGAGGCAAAAACTTTCTTACTTCATCTTTGTTTTGGGGTTTCACTCCCTTAAATGTAGTTTTGATTGGAAGCCACATTAATAATATTGATATTCTTTTATCTACAGCACGGTGCAACCACCCCCACCTGTAAAGGATCCGTAAGATAGTGTGTGCTGCATTGATGATTGCTGCCTCTATAAACAATATACAGACAATCATTCAGGTGTCTTGTGAGTCAGCTCTAATGGAATGTGACGTTCAAAGGTTGACACTGAGTTCTATGAGACCTAGAGGGCAAAGGGCAGTATAACACCTGGCTATAAATGGAACTAACATACCAACACCTCCCATGTTACCCCGCTCTGACATCATCGTAAAACAATGAACATAATCCGCGCTTTCCGTTGATGAGGCCGATTCTAAAAGACGGGTACGTTTTATAATTTGTTTATCGCTGTTTATTTTCTCATTCAATTAAATGACATGTCTGTTCAGCTTTTCTATTTTTTTATTACTTAAAATCTTAACTTTCTAGTGGGATGACCTCTGGAAGACTGAAAAATCGTCCCGAGTTGCAAGGAAAGTTCCGGTCTTTTCAGAATGACGCCCTCGTGGAAAAGAATGAAGGAGAAGTTGCAGGAAGCTCGAGGATAGCACAGATGAACAGCTCGGAGGGAATTCTTATGGAAGTGAGAGCGAGAGTTCACAAAGCGATCACATATCCCAATAAAACGGCTGGTAAAATCGACTGGTGTACTGTGGGAACTTTCTGCGCCAATTAATAATGAATTGGAACTCTGTTGTATGAGATCGGACCAAATTAAAAACAGATCCCCGACAGAGGCTACCGGCATAACCGCCACTGACATCATTGTTCGAATGTACGACCGGAGGATAGTTTGCCATTAATTCAGAGTAACAACCCAAAACTTGCCCGATATCCGAAAGATGCAGATTTGATGAAGTAATTATTTATTAAATCTGCTTTTTTTTTATATTATTTCTCATTATGTTTAGTTCTTATCAGACGCTGGCATAAAGTTATAGTCCGGCGTTATCCAATAAATATCCAGTTTACACAGACATTGCTCCCTTTATCCTCTCATGACTACTTTACGATGCATAAACACCGATCATTATGGTAATTTCCGATCACATGTTTTATTAAATAATGTAACTGTAAAGTGTAATGGGGTTTTGTACATGGCGGTTGTGTAGTAATATCTAAGGTGATAAAGGAGGCAGTATAGTAATAGCAATATCGCGGTTTTATAAATCTCCTATAATTCCGAAGCCTTATACATCTAGAAATATTCGTTTAACTGTACTACCAATTCTACCTTGCATGTTTATAATTATTGCTGATATGTTCTAAAAATGAAAATCTTAATGGTCTCTATTACAAATATCACAATTCGGTTGTTATAGCCAAGAATTTAACTAATAAAGTGGAACTGTGGGTCCTCCAAACATTGGGTTTTCACCTGCTTTCATTACTTGTAGCCATGTGAGCTCAACTTCATTCACATTTTTTTCTTAAGTCTTGCAGTACTTCCTGTCTTTTTTCCATTATTGTCTTATGTGAGCATGCTCTGCTCCTAGCAGGGAGGAGCTGAGGCTGGTAGCAGAAAGTTTTGCACATTTTTTTGCAATAGGTTTCTCACAGGCCATAGGTCCTGCATAGGGTAGGTTACATGCTTTGCAGTTGGTTCCGGTAAATCTCAATGATGTTACCCCGACACAAGCGAGGGTTGTGAGTTGTGATATGAGCTCATTTTAAAGCAAAGGCTGCAGGCTTTATCTATCCCTAACTTGTCCGAGACCACAGTTGCCCTTTTAAAATGCTGTATCTCTTCCTAACTTCTCATTCATGTTTCCTAAGGGTATCTAACGCAAGTGCTGCGTACAGACTGTTTTGTGGTCCCGTGTATGACCTTCCTTGGGTGAAATACAGGAAGCCGATACATCCTGTTTTATAAATAAGGTAGACGTTCATTTCCTTCCAGGATCCTCCGGGAAAAGCAGGGTCTTTTCGATCCACAATAATTATCATGCCGAGGAGATGGCAACTTACTGAATTTCTGTTACTATTACACTGGTACATTTTGCTGTGAACTGATGGATGCAGTGTTTTTCTCAATGTTCCAATTTTTCGTTACTAATCACTTCACCGATAGTTTAGTTTTAATCCTCACTGGTTCCAACAGCATTCAAACATTGGTCTCCGTAATAAAAAAAATATAAAACAAAACTCGGTTAATTTAGTTTTGATTTTAAATAGTAATCAATGTTACTGTTCATTACTGTTCTTAGTAATAAATACTAAAAAACAATAAAATGTTTCCAGTAAATTAATAATTGGGATTCTGGAAAACATGTTTAATCCCTTTGTAGAAGTGAACTTACTAGTGACCAAAAAGGGTAAGACAACAATACCTGTGCTTTATGTCTTTTTCTTTCTCAGAGCCCTCCCTGTTCAGCCAGTTTTACATATTTAGAAGTGAAACATCACAAAATTTCTAGTTAACTTGTGAGCGTGTCCTTCTATAGGCAGCATTTACCCTCGACAAGCATGTGCTAAATATATCTGGAATGTAAAACAATGTTTTCTCTATAAAACATTGTTCAGATAAAATGCTGGAGTAGATCCCAATTATATCTTCCATAGTGTATAAATATTGTGTTTTAGCTGGTGGGCAGATAATATTACAATTTCCGGGGAAGTGGTGTAGTTTTTCCTTTTGTTAACAGTTAACCAAATTCTGTGCATTGGGGAAAATTAGAAGCACCAGAACTGAAGGTTGTATATAACCAACCGCCAAAAGCAGGCTTCCTTCTCAGACAACCTAAGCACAACACAAAACATTCCAGACCAAAAAAATTCTAACTGAAGCTCTAGCACTCCCTAACATTCACTATTTATAGTGTAGCCTAAACCCACCCCTAAATCGATTGTCCACTACCCAAGCTAACCCCACCCCGAAATCTGATTGTTCACTACCTCAAGATCCAATCAGATTTAAGATTTAACTTAGACCATCAGATTTTGAAGGTGTGTTTGGGGAACACTATAAAAGGCAGAGACCCCTGAATTGCAGTCAGTGTTGGTTTTAGCAGCTATAAACTGATAAGTTGTATTCCCTTGTATTTTGTCTTTAATAACAGTTAGCTGTTGCCCCATCATCCCCTGTACTACATCTCCAGCCTGGACTACTGGGTAAGGGATTTACCTTCCTCCCTGTACTGTCTGTGGGACTGAGGGACCAAGTGACAGACTGGGAATCTGTGTCCCTGTCATTACCCATCATCCCCTGTACTACATCTCTAGCCTGGACTACTGGGTAAGGGATTTACCTTCCTCCCTGTACTGTCTGCGGGACAGACTGGGAATCTGTGACCCTGACAATACCCATCATCCCCTGTACTACATCTCCAGCCTGGACTACTGGGTAAGGGATTTACCTTCCTCCCTCTACTGTCTGTGGGACTGAGGGACCAAGTGAGGGACAGACTGGGAATCTGTGCCCCTGACATTACCCATCAGAACAGACCAGTGCTGTGAAAGAAACGTTATGTATTCCAGCTAATAGATAAAGTACCCAGAGGGAAGGATTTATCAGTTTGGGTCCTTACTCTGGGTTCTATTTAGGTTTTCGGAATGTTATGTACAAGCAATCTATTTTTTTTAGTTGAATGCAGTGGCCATACACGTATCCGTATTATTGGTCAATCGGGGGCCAATCTAATATATCTGTAGATATTACACACAGGATTATAACTCTGTATAATGTACAAGGTATTTCCTCACCCCCTGCTTTACATTAGATGGTCTGTACCTAATGTATCTGTAGATGTTACACACAGGATTATAACCCTGTATAATGTACAAGGCATTTCCTCACCCCCAGTTTTACATTAGATGGTTTGTTCCTAATGTATCTGTAGATGTTACACACAGGATTATAACCCTGTATAATGTACAAGGTATTTCCTCACCCCCAGTTTTACATTAGATGGTTTGTACCTAATGTATCTGTAGATGTTACACACAGGATTATAACCCTGTATAATGTACAATGTATTTCCTCACCCCCAGTTTTACATTAGATGGTTTGTACCTAATGTATCTGTAAATGTTACACACAGGATTATAACCCTGTATAATGTACAAGGCATTTCCTCACCCCCAGTTTTACATTAGATGGTTTGTTCCTAATGTATCTGTAGATGTTACACACGGGATTATAACCCTGTATAATGTACAAGGCATTTCCTCACCCCCAGCTTTACATTAGATGGTTTGTTCCTAATGTATCTGTAGATGTTACACACAGGATTATAACCATGTATAATGTACAAGGCATGTACTCCCTATTTAGATGATTTGTTCTTGATGTGCAGGATTTAAACCAGAGATGAGCAAAAGAAAGAATAACCGAAATGAAAATTATTTGAACCCAATGGAAAGCTCTACTTCGCCACCTACTGAGAGTGGTACGTAGCAAGCAACTGGGAGATTGGTGATGCTGTGTAAGAATTGTAATGTATTGTAAATAATTTTAAAGGGTACCTCCACTGGTAAAATACATTTTTTGAGTTTTATTGAAGAACAGGAGGTAGAGGATCCGTGTCGTACCTCCGGTTCTTCAATAAAACGTTCAGGAGCCAGGAACGAAGTTAGAGAACTTACATGATTTCTTGCTCCTCTGCCCTGTCCTCTGACAAGTCCTGCGATGGGCATGCATCAAATAATATATTTTGCCAGTGGAGATACCCTTTGAATTGCTATATTGGTCATTTTTAAAGAGCCACTGAATCTTTTTTAATATTGCTATTGAATTAGGTTGTGCACCAAAAACTAATATGTGATCATTGAAACAACACAAAATGGTGACCTGTGCTGTATTGTGTGTATGGAAATAGAAACGAGTGCAAATCGTCAAAAGATGGTGAATGTATGCATTGCAAAACAGAGCATACACCAGAATGCACAAT
This sequence comes from Hymenochirus boettgeri, assembly GCA_019447015.1. Classification (NCBI taxonomy): domain Eukaryota; kingdom Metazoa; phylum Chordata; class Amphibia; order Anura; family Pipidae; genus Hymenochirus; species Hymenochirus boettgeri. The sequence goes on along the minus strand of JAACNH010000884.1, from coordinate 56,840 downwards.
GCAGGTACAGGACACTGCGACGGACACTGCACACCGCACATACCGGGGCCCTAAACATTCAGGAGTAAAGCCCACAAAAGTTTATGAGGCTCCCCGCTACTGCAATGCACACACTAATGCAGATTTCAAGGGATGAGACTACTTTGTGATAAGCAGCGGGTGGTAGTAATGCCACTAGCCGTTATAGACAACATCAAGTCCTGTGTCTGCTGCTCCCCAAGTTGCCTCCTCTCCACATGTGCGAGCTATAAAGAGCTTGTTCAGCTTTAAAGAGCAAGTCTGACCCCCCCCGGGCCAACTTTAGTTGCAGGTGCCCCGAGACCTGCTATTCTTACCACTTGCTTCCTTCTCTTCAAGCTGTGTGGCCCTTGATTCCTTCTCTTCAAGCTGTGTGGCCCTTGCTTCCTTCTCTTCAAGCTGTGTGGCCCTTGCTTCTCTTCAAGCTGTGTGGCCCTTGCTTCCTTCTCTTCAAGCTATGCAAACCCATACATGTGCAGAGGAGGCTGTTTGTGGATCTGCCATCAGTCATTCACTATGTCATTAGCCATCACAGCGGTGACTTAAGGCTGCTCCCCGGAAGGAAGGGGAGTAGGACAATGTCACCAGCGGATATCTGGAATCTTTCATCTAAATTAAATCTAATGACTGGTGGGGGGTCAAAAGACCTTTAATGGGAGGCAGCAACCATTTGGAAGGCAGAGTGATGAGAAATATCAGGTATGAAAGGTTAGAGCTTTAGGAGTAATGTTTTGAGGAATCTGCTTGTGTACACATTTTAGTTTGGGGGTGGGGGGACTTTTTTTTGTTCTGCTTTAAACTGGGTTCACTATAGGATTGTAACCCTGTATGATGTATAAAGAGTTTCATTACCCCCAGTTTTACATTAGACTGTCTGTGTCCTACTGGCAGGGATCCCAGAGACCGGGCCAGAAATATTACAGATAAAGATAGAGGAAGAAGAACCGTACTGGGAACATCATCTAAACCCAATGGAAAGCTCAGCTGGTCCAATTCATGTTGGTGGTAAGTACCCAGGGGTTCTATTCCGTGTTTAGTTAAATGGGTCAGTGCTGGGCAGTGCCTGTGAGCAGCACGTGGAGGTAAATGTATAGAGTGACAGATCTACTTTCTCTGGATACACCTAATATTATTACCTGGCTTAAAAACCTTTTCCCTATTTCCTCCACTCCTTTTATTTCATAGAAGGCCAACAGGATCCCTGGCAGAGCATTAATATCTTACTGTCATTTGCTCCGTAAAGTCTTAAAGGACAATTATACCCTAACACCTCCTCCACACCAGATACCAGTACCCAGTATGTGGATCTAAACCTCTAGCTCCTTACTAATCCTAAATATGAAGTTTATCACTTGATAAAGGACCATGCAGTCCCAAAAATCTTGTGGGAATAAAGGAGTCTTCATCCTCTCTCTCTCTCTCTCTCTCTCTCTCTCTCTTTCTCTTTCTCTCTCACATCAACTATCTCCCCCTTACAACAGTATGGGACTATTTCTGGACTGGCCAATGGGGAGACATTCTACTATTAGAGTGTGTCTTCCCATTGGCAAAGTCTCAGAATTGTCCAGGAAGAGGTGACACCAGCGCCAGCTGTGGACCCTTTAGAAAGACCAAAGGGGTAAGAACCTTGTGGTTTAGGTCCTCACTCTGTTGAGTAGGGGATTTGGAAGGGTAAGTATGGTTGTAATTGGCCATATAGATGTCCAAACACTAGGAACTTACCTATTCAGATTAACAGGAAAAATACTAGAAATTGAATATACATTTTATTCTGCTTCACTCAAATGTTATACCAGAATCAACTATATACTATGTCACTCTCTCCTCACACCCTTTCTCTTTTTAGCACCTCTGACATGTTTACTGAACCTGACAAAATTATCCTATAAGTTGCAGCTCAATAATAAACTAGAAAGGGAAAGTTTAAGTATAAACTTTGAATTTAGCTTGAAAGGCCGCATTTTAGAAGGGAATTTGTGTGTTTGTGCTGCAGATTTTAAAACTCAATAATGCCAATGATGATTTTTGTTTTTTACCTACCGTTTAAATATGGCTGTCACATGAATTAAAGGCAGGTCAGTTGGTGTGTGTACTCAAGGTGGTTAAAAAATCAAACTTTTTTGATTATTGATCAAAATTATTTTTTTTGACTTCAGTTACCCTTTAAGTATGGATGAGTAAATCAGTAGGTGGGTGTACCTGGGTCTGGTTGAGGAGTATGTCTTTTTTGTGTTTACAACCATAAAACTATCTTTTATTGAGGATAAATCTAAATTAGTTTTTTTTTACTTTAGTTACCCTTTAAGTATGGCTGCCACAGTAATGGATAAGTAGGTCAGTAGGTGGGTGTACCTGGGTCTGGTGAGGGGGTAGTCTTTTTGTGTTACACCATAAAAATATTTTTATTGAGGATAATCTAAATTTTTTTTTTTTCTTTAGTTAACTTTAAGTATGGCTGCCACAGTAATGGATAAGTGGATCAGTAGGTGTGTGTACCTGGGTCTGGTTGAGGGGTATGTCTTTTTTATGTTTACAACCATAAAACTATTTTTTATTGAGAATAATTCTAAAATGGAAAGGTAGGTCAGTAGGTGGGTGTACCTGGGTTTGTGTGTGGGGTTGGGGGTATCACCATTTGTATGTATGACCATGAAAAAAACTGTTTTGAAATATCCACATTTGAGGATTGTTACCATTATAGTCTATGGGAAAAAATGACCGGAAATTCGCAGATAACGCCGTAACGCTTCCGCTGATTCCTTAGCTAGAAGATAGCACACTTCTCCTATATGCCCCGCACGTCTAAACCGAATTTCATGTCTCTAGCTCAAAAACTGTGGGAGGAGACACGGCCCAAAAAAGCGGAAGAATAAAACGGAAGAAGAAAAAGAAGAAATTTTTTTCAAGCCAAATTTCATGCCAAATTAATTAGTCTTTTTTTCTTTAGTTACCCTTTAAGTATGGCTGCCACAGTAATGGAGAAGTAGATCAGTAGGTGTGTGTACCTGGGTCTGGTTGGGGGTTAAAAAAAATCAAACATTTTTGATGATTGATGAAAACTAGTTTTTTGACTATAGTGGGAATGGAAAGGTAGGTCAGTAGGTGGGTGTAACTGTGTCTGTGTGGGGGGTTGGGGGTACCACGGTTTGTATTTATGACCATGAAACAAACTGTTTTGAAATATCCACATTTGAGGATTGCGAGTAAGGTTAATATACTCAACTTCATTCCAGGCTCCTGTACAATTAATTGAAGAACAAAGGGTAAGGCATGGGTGCTTTACCCCCCAGTCTTTCACTTTCAGTGAACTCTTCCTTTGAAGGTTGACTATATAGTAAAAATAAATACACAAAATAAAATATATATAATCAGAATGGATTATGAAATTTGCAGCATTTCAAGCCAAATTAAAACTTTCCTTTCTAGTTACTGTTTATGACAATAGCCTTAATATTCCAACATTTAGTTAGTGTAACGTGGGGTTAGTGAGGGATCCTTCACCTTACATTACACTGTTTGTCTCTGATTTGTAGGATTTCTGGAGGTTCAGAGGCCAGAAGTGAAATTAAAGGAGGAAGAGCCACAATCTATTGGTCATGTGAACCCAATGCAAAGCTCAGCATATGTACCTAGAATTGGGGGTAAGTACCCAGAGATTCTAACACTGATATTCTGTCAATGTCAAGTTAATTGGTCCAGTTACCATGTGGTATCTGTATATGGGGCCAGGTTTACTGTATTCACAGTGTACGCTTCTATCAATAACTGGTTTTCTCTGTCTCCGGATAAGATCATTGTTTATGGTCCCTGTATAACTGGTATCACCGATGGACAAATAATCATCAGTTTGTCCCCCACTTTTCCAGGGCCACCACGTGAAATCTGACACCGGGTGGCCAACACACTGCAGAAAGGAAAATGTTCATGTAGGGAAAGAGATAAATATTTCATATACTTTATGTAAATTAATAACCATAGAGTCTGGAGGACCAGGGAAGGACCATAGAAGTTATTGAAGCATGTTGAAATGCATCTAAAGGTAGGTACACACCTGAAAGATGACAGACAGGAGAGCTCCCCCTATGCACAGCATATACACAGCGTAGGGAGAACGCTCGGGACTGTGTTTCTTCGGCCGCGGCCGACTCCTCTATAGGGAATCTAACACGGCAGAGGGGGAAATTTTCCCTCTTTTCCGAACAAGCGTTTGGCCAACCCGATCGTTCGGCAGCCGTGCACTCGTTCGGAAATGTAAGGTACACACAGTACCTATAAAGCCCCAATACCGTCGGGCTTTATGGGTACTGTGTGTACCCAGCTTTAGAGTGTGCCTCTTTCCATTGTTCTAGTCTATGGTACTTACCTGCTAGGGTGCAGGTTTTTAAGAGCGCACCTCTAATCTTTCCTACCTCGACTCGGTCTTTATATATTGAAGGGCCATAAGAAGGTTAACTTACCTTGTGACGTAAGGTCAGTTTGGTCATTCAGCCCCATTGAGCGAATCTCGCAGTGTGTGGCCGTACTTACTGACAGACCAATTTACTCCCAGATTTACATTTCTCTGTCTGTTCCTTATTGGAAGGTCTCCAAGATATGGGACCAGAAATATCCCAGATAAAGAAAGAAGAACCAGACTGGGCAGGTCACCTGAACCCCAATGAACAGCCAACAGATCCACTTACTGGAGAAGGTAAGTAACATCAGTGTTTCATTTATACTGACTGTCCTTGGACCCATTGTTATTTGTGCCCCAGTCTGGAACCAATCAATCGCAGTGATAGGACACATTGAGATTTCCTGTATGATTGGTCAGTTAGTGAATCTTTCCAATTACCGACACAGACCAGATTTACATTTCTCTGTCTGTTCCTTACTGCCAGGGATCCCAGGGATGGAACCAGAAATAATACAGATAAAGATTGAGAAAGAAGAACCAGACTGGGAAGATCATCAGAACCCAATGGAAAGCTCAGCAGGTCTACTGACCAATGGAGGTAAGTACCTAAGGATGCTATTAGAACCATAACATTCATTCAGTGTCTAGTTAGGGCAGAGGGGGAAGCTATTAATCATTTTCATATGTATTTAACCCTTTTAATTTGTGAGTATATCTTTCTATTTATAGGGAGACCACAAATATCCAATTTGTAAGCTTAGGTGTGGGATTGCTACCGTAAATGAGCAATAGATCAGTAAAAAGATAATGTAGCTGTATGGGTGGTTTCAAACCCACACACCAAATAAAGCTACATATAGCAAGTGATCACAGCATAAATGTATCAAATTTAACCCTATAACAGACAATTCCCATTACATTCAAGGACAGGGTGAAACCAAAAATGAATGTATTAAAGGAGAACTAAACCCACATTTTTACACTCCAGAATCTGAACATATCCCCTCTACAAACACCAATTAACTGTAAAATAGCAATACAGTAAATAGCATTAAAGTAAACTGGGTGAAATAACTGTGTGTATGTACAGTTACTGACCACACCCCTGATTTCAGTCACATGCTCCCTTGCCTACTCTGTCCTGTAAAAGGATTGGCTAGAGGCTACTAGTGGGTGTAACCAACTGTAACAATTTCCTGAAGTATCTCAGGACTGAGCATGTGTAAAGAACATAATGGTCAGTGACCACACTGTGCGATACTGGAACACTGGGAAATAAGACATAAACCTCATGTTAGAAAGTTACATTTCTCAACAACCATAATGAGAGGTGAGACACAGATTACTGCTTTTATAACAAGGACATCTGCCTTCTAATTCAATTTTTAGGCTTTAGTTGTCCTTTAATATATGATAGTTAACACACTCACAAAATTAAACAGGGGGTCCGGGTACCGATGCGCCAGACCCTTCGTAAATACTTTTTTCTTTCTGTCCATACAACCCTGTGTCTTAGATGTTTGGGTTAATCACATCTAAGCAGTTAAACAGTGATCCTGCTCACTAATAGTGGCTCAGGTACATCAAGCCCCAAGCCAGAGGTAAATATACTTGCAGAGAATCCAAAAAACAGAGCGGTGCACAGATCGGTTCTCCACACGTAAAATTAGACAAAGTTTATTGAAATGCCGAGGCCCAGGAGGTCACCTGACACGTTTCATGCAACAGCACTTACTCATAGGTAGAGACGGTCTCTTTATTTCTGCACCATTTATAGAAGTGTGTGTATTGCTGTCATATATATTTAGAAATGTGATGCGAGATGCATTGATTTCAATTTGGCCATAGAACCTCTATTTAATATGATGGCACTTCGCACCGCGGCTGGTCAATTTCACAGGGTCTTAAAGGCAAAGGTGGAATCTGAGGTTACCGAGGCAAAAACTTTCTTACTTCATCTTTGTGTTTTGGGGTTTCACTCTCCTTTAAATGTAGTTTGATTGGAAGCAACATTAATAATATTAGATATTCTTTTATCTACTAGCACGGTGCACCAACCACCACCTGTAAAGGGATCCGGTAAGATAGTGTGTGGCTGCATTGAATGATTGCTCCTCTATAAACAATATACAGACAATCATTCAGGTGTATTTGTGAGTCAGCTCTAATGGAATGTGACGTTAGAAAGGTTGACACTGAGTTCTAATGAGACTAGAGGGCAAAGGGCAAGTATAACACCTGTCTAATAAATGGAACTAACTTACCAACACCTCCCATGTTACCCAGCTCCTGACATCATCGTAAAACAAGAACAGAATCCGCGCCTTTCCGTTGATGAGGCCGAGTCTAAAAGACGGGTACGTTTTATTTGTTTATCGCTGTTTATTTTCTCATTCAATATAAATGACATTGTCTGTTCAGCTTTTCTATTTTTTATTACTTAAAATCGTTAACTTTCTAGTGGGATGAACTTATGGAAAGACTGAAAAATCGTCCCGAGTTGCAAGGAAAGTTCCGGTCTTTTCAGAATGACCCCTCGTTGAAAAGAATGAGAGGAGAAGTTGCAGGAAGCTCGGAGGAGAGCACAGATGACAGCTCGGAGGGAAGTTCTTATGGAAGTGATAGCGAGAGTTCAAGCGATCACGATCCCAATAAACGGGCTGGTAAAATCGACTGGTGTATCTGTGGGAACTGCTGCCCCATGAATAATGAATTGGAAAGCCTATGTTGTATGGAGATCGACCAAATTAAAAAACAGATCCCGACAGAGGCTACGTGCATAACCGCCAACAGTGACATCATGTTCGAATGTACGGACCGGAGGAGAGTTGACATTAATTTCAAGAGTACAAACCCAAAACTTGCCCGATATCCGAAAGATGCAGATTTGATGCAGTAATTATTTATTAAATCTCTTTTTTTTATATTTATTTATCATTTATGTTTAGTGTCTTATCAGAACTGCTGGCATAAAGTTTATAGTCGGCGTTATCCAATAAATATCCAGTTTACACAGACATTGCTCCTTTATCTCCATGACTACTTTACGATGTCATAAAACACCGATCATTATTGGTAATTTCCGATCACATGTTTTATTAAATAATGTAACTGTAGGTAATGGGGTTGTACCATGCGGTTGTGTAGTAATATCTAATGTGATAAAGGAGCAGTATAGTAATAGCAATATCGCGGTTTTATAAATACATCCCTATAATTCCAGCCTTATACATCTAGAATATTCCTTTACTGTACTACCAATGTCTACATTGCATGATTTATAATTATTGCTGATATGTTCTAAAATGAAATCTTTAAATGTCTCTATTAACAAATATCACAATTCTGTGTTATAGCAAAGAAATGTTAACTAATAAAGTGGAACTGTGGTCTCCAAACAAATTAGGGTTTCCTGCTTTCATTAGCTTGTAGCCATGTGAGCAACTTTCACATTTTTTCTTAAAGTCTGTGCAGGTACTTCCTGTCTTTTCCAGTATTGTCTTATGTGAGCATGCTCTGCTCCTAGGCAGGGGAGGAGCTGAGGGTCTGGTAGCAGGAAGTTTGCACATTATTTGCAATATGGTTTCTCACAGGCCAGTAGAGTCCTGCATAGGGTAGGTTACATGCTTTGCAGGTTGGGTTCAGGTAATCTCAATGAGGGTTACCCGACCCACAAAGCGAGGGTGTGAGTTGTGATATGGAGCTCATTTTAAAGCAAAGGCTGCAGGCTTTTATCTATCCCTAACTTGTCCGGAGACCACAGTTGCCCTTTAAATGCATGTATCTTCCTAAATTCTCATTTCTATTTTTCTAGGTATCTACGCAAGTCTGCGTACAGACTGTTTGTGGTCCACGTGTATGACTTTCTTGGGGTGAAATACAGGAAGCCGATACCATCCTGTTTTATAAATAAGGTTAGAAGTTCATTTCCAGATCCTCCGGGGAAAAAGAAGGGTCTTTTCGATCCACAAGATTATCATGCCGAGGAGATGGCACTTGACTGAATGTCTGTTACTATTAACATGGATACAGTTTGTCTGTGACATGATGGATGCAGTGTTTTTCTCAATGTTCCAATGTTCGTTACTAATACAATTCACCGAGAGTTTAGTTTTATCCTCACTGGTTCCAACAGCATTCCAAACATTGGTCTCGGTACTCGGTTAATGTTAGTTTGATTTTAAAATAAGTAATCAATGTTACTGTTCATTACTGTTTATTAGTAATAAAATACTAAAAAAATAAATGTTTCCAGTAAATTAATAATTGGGATTCTGGGAAAACATGTTTAATCCCTTTGTAGTAAGTGCACCTACTAGTGACCAAAAAGGGTAAGACAACAATCACCTGTGCTTTATGTCATTTTTCTTTCTCAGAGCCCTCCCTGTGCAGCCAGTTACATATTTATAAGTGAAACATCACAAACAATTCTAGTTACTTGCGGAGCGTGTCTTCCTATAGGCAGCATTTACTCTCGACAAGCATGTGCTAAATATGAGCTGGAATGTAACAATGTTTTCTCTATAAAACATTGTTCCAGATAAAATGCTGGAAGTAGATCCCAATTATATCTTCCATAGTGTAATAAAGATTGGGTGTTTAGCTGGGGGAGATAATATTACATTTCAGGGGAAGTGGGGTAGTTTTTCCTTTTGTTAACAGGTAACCAAATTCTGTGCATTGAATTAGAAGCTACCAGAACTGAAGGTTGTATATTAACCAACCCAGCCAAAAGCAGGCTTCCTTCTCAGCACAAGCCTAAGCACAAACACAAAACATTCCAGACCAAATTCGAACTGAAGCTAGCACTCCCTAACATTCACTATTTATAGTGTATCCTAACCCCACCCCTAAATCTGATTGTCCAATACCCAAGCCTAACCCCACCCCTAAATCTGATTGTCCAATACCCAAGATCCAATCAGATTTAAGATTTAAATTAGACCAATCAGATTTTGAAGGTGTGTTTGGGGAACACTATAAAATGCAAGAGACCTGAATTGCAGCTCAGTGTTGGTTTAGCAGCTATACTGATAAGTTGTAGTCTTGTATTTAGTCTTTAACAGTTAGCTGTTAGCAGGGGCGGATTTGCTATTAGGCACAGTAGGCACGCGCCTGGGGTTGGAGGGGCGGCTGTCACTCTCCTCCCACCAATCCAACCCCTTTATAGTCTATTTTCTTCCCCAAAAAAGAGAAAATGTGTGGTTTAGGGGTGTGGTCTGTGTTTAGGGGTGGGGCTAAGGGTGCTAGGCTCTTTGGGCCTACAGGCTCTGGAGGTGTAAATCCGTCCCTGGCTGTTAGTTAAGTATACCTGGCTGGGTAGGCTTAACAGTCTTCCTTCAGCTCTGGCAATTCTTAAGGTTCGTACACATGTGCGATCGTGGGTGCCGAACCTTGATGCACAATGTATATGAACGGCTGTTTTGGCCAATCATGCAGTGTATGGGCACGGTCTCAGCCATTCGGTTGGGGATGGTTGCCTGACTAGCCTAGCAGGTCTTCGAATGAGCGTCCGTTTTGGCCAAGAATGTGCCCATATACGGCACGATTATTGGCTAAAATGGCCGTTCATACACACGAACCTTTAGACTCTTGTTATTTGTTGGTAATTGCCACGAACACCAGTTCGCTGGGCACGTGATCTGACTAACCAATTGGTAATACGCCCGCCACCAAGTTACGGCCTTGAATATGCCCCAAAATCACTCTTGATTCTCAGTGACTATGCATACCCCTGTCCTGGCATCTAAATGGTTAACACTACACCATTCACTCCAGTAACTAACTAGTTAATTAGCATCCGTCCTTCACAAGCAGTCACAGAGTTAATTAGCATTTACACTGCACACTCCATTCAAACACATATAAACTTATCAGAGGCTAACTGAGTTCTTTTAGAGCATCAAAGACAAAATTTATTACATTTTAGATTCAATATTCCAAAAGGTGGACAGTGCATATAATACAAAAATAAAAGAAAATGGTGTTATAATAAAATGACATACAATAGGTACAACAGTTATATAAAATAAAAAGGATAAAAAAATTCACAGACCCTAAACACTAGAAGAAGTCCTGTATCCCGGGGCAGGAAGAAACATTGGGTCCATACACACAGTTTTAGCATGTCCCCTCAGTATGAACATAGTTATAGGGGCTACAAGGATTTTTAAACCCTTTGATGAACCACCCCCCTCCTGGCTATGCATGAGGTGGGAGTGTCTAGGAATGTCCAGATTTACGACTAGCCAAAAGCATTCATTCCCTCTCAGTTAGGAAGATTCCATATAAATGTAGATATCTACATTTTATTGGGATATTGACCACATTTTCCTCTCCTGTATTAATTATCAATTCCTCCAATACCAAACATGACCTGTGTGTAATCCATATTTACCAAGATATTAATAACTCGCCTTGGCAAGGGATACCATTTTATTTTTATTTATTCATTTTAATGGGCCTATCTTCCCATTCACAAATATAATATTGGTCTTACATATACCAATACCTAAATACATTTATTTTACATGTATGGCTGTCCTTATAATGACCTCTTAAAGGGTATGTCCACCCCTAAAATAGGTTTTTAATATTCTGCTCCCTCATGTCCCCCAGCCCCAACCGCATGTTTCTTTTTTTCAAAAAGCTCCCCAAACTCTTACTTACCTCCCTCGATCCTCCGCCGCACTGCCGGCCCTCTGCTTGCGAGAATGCAAGCAGAGGGGCGGGACCGGCAGTCGCGTCGTGATTGGCTGAGCGGCAGCCAATCACGGACGCGGCTGCCGGTCATTCAGTGCAGCGGAGGAAAGCGGAGAGGTAAGTAAGAGTTTGGGGAGCTTTTTGAAAAAAAAAAACATGCGGTTGGGGCTGGGGGGATGGGGGAGCAGCATATTAAGGGGGTTTAATGCTAGGGGGAGGGATAGTAGAACGGGAGGGAGAGGGAGGGGAGGGAGGGGGGAGAAGGGCTGAGTGCGCATGGCAAATATCTACCGGAGGCAAGATAGCAGGCGAGCCCGCTATCCTCCTGGTGGTTAGTTTTGGGACTTTGGGGGGGGGTTTACAGGAGAACCCTATGGAGCTGGGATGTGAGGTAAGGATTAAACTACACTACATGGTGGGGCCAGTAGTTGGGGGGATTATAGTTTTGGGGGTGGACATGCCCTTTAAGGTACCCACCAGACCCCTAGCTAAAGAGAATTCATGGTTCTGCCCCACATTTTCTGGAAAAGATCTGGTTCCATGCTTCACTAATCGTAATATAAACAATAGGACTGTTCCAGGGTGGAATGGTATTTTTATTGGTCCTTTGCAAGAACTAATACTAATACTTAACCCATTCTTGTCACGTCACTACACACTTTCTTGCAGAACCTGATCCCTCGCAGGCTGCCACTTGCATTTTACGTGCACACATAGCCGCAGAGGAGGCAGCTTTGGTAATGACTTTGACTGAAGACAGTTACTGCATGCTGCATGTGTGGGCATATACAGAGACGTGGCCAACAACTATCCCCAAATTGGAAATTACAGCAAAAAATTCAGCTAGCCCTTTATTTAAATTCTTTAGACTCAACATCCATGAATCCATCCCTGAAAAACCCACTACAAATGATACATTTTTAAAACCTACATATCTTTTGTAACTTCAAACAGTTATTTATAGAATTTTAATTACACAAAAAAGATATAAAAAAAGGTATAGTGAAAAACCATAACCATATATGACCCCTACCCCAGAGTGACATAACCAGAACATAAATGAATCATACAGTACTACCCCATCATACAGTACTACCTCGTACTACCTCGTACTACCCGTGGGGCAGCACGGTGGAGCTGTGGTTAGCACTGATGCCTTGCAGCACTGAGGTCCTGAGTTCTATTCCACCTTTGGACACACCTGCAAGGAGTTTGTATGTTCTCCCCGTGCTTGTGTGGGTTTCCTCCGGGCAGTCTGGTTTCCCCCACAATTATAAAGACATACTGATAGGGTGTATGTGTACATAAAGTGATTACATTGTAATCTCTTCGGGACAGGGCCGGGGCGGGAAGAAACATCGGGTCCATACACATTTAGCATGTCCCCTCAGTATGAACACAGTTATAGGGGTTAAAAGGATTTTTAAGCCCCTTGTTCAACCATCCCCCTACTTAGTTATGCATGAGGTGGGAGTGACCAGGAATGTCCAGATTTACGACTAGCCAAAAGCATTCATTCCCCCTCAGTTAGGCAGATTCCATATAAATGTAGATATGTACATTGTACTGGGGTATTGACCACATATTCCTCTCCTGTATTAATTATCAATTTCTCCAATACCAAACATGACCTGTGTGTAATCCATATTTCCCAAGATATTAATAACTCACCTTGGCAAGGGAATAAGGTCTCCATGTTGGATATCATTTTAATGGGCCTACGTTCCCATTCACAAATATAATATTGGTTTCCGTATCACATATTCCAATACAATAATATATTTATTATATATGTATGACTGTCCTTAAGGTGACCTCCAGCAGACTTCTGATTGTAGAGAATTCCAGATGCACGGTTCGGCCCCACATTGTCTGAAAAAGGAGATCTGGTTCCATGCTTGACTAATCGTAATATAAACAATAGGACTGTTCCAGGGTGGAATGGTATTTTTATTGGTCCTTTGCAAGAACTAATACCAATAGTTAACCCATTCTTGCCAAATCACTACACACTTTCCTGGCACCTCCCCCTTTAAAATTGGCGCACGGGATGTGACTCACAGGTCACTCCCACTGCGTCCATAATCAGGTGGTTCTGACAGACACGAATATCCTCCTGCATCCCCTTGGTTCGGTGAATGTAAATCATATTGCTCCACGATGTGATTCCACCTGCACATCTTTACAAAACCACCATCCTCTTTACTGTGGTTATGAGAACTGGGTTTGGGTTCACATTCACTTACCCAAGTAGACTGGTTAACCTCTTGATGCCCAGTCTGTACACACTGATATAGAGAGAAAACCACCCATACTACCATCTGTGTGACCACTCTGTGTGCTGACAGGTACAGTTCTGTATTCACCACCTGGAGTACAGTGATATGTAGGGGACTGTACCCAGCCACTCCTAACCTCAGGCATCTGTCCTCCCTCTGACACTCTCTCCTGCTGGACAGATCCTCCTTTATCATCACTGCTACCTGTATCCTGTGGGTCTAAAGTTCCCCATTCCCTGGGTCTAAACTCAGACAGATACTGGTCACTCTTAACCCTTTCCTTGCCTTCCTGCTCACCATATCCCTGCTCCCTCTTAGACTGGGACAAACTAGTGACTGTTACTGGTATGGTTTGGTCCTCAGGGATAGCTACCTTCTTTCCATCTACCTGGGACACTCCTAGCTCTGTTAGCTGTCCCTCTTTAACCCTTACCCTTCCTTCTCCACCCACCACTGAGGTTGGTACTGGCGCTACCGCATGCCCACAGCTACCCTCTTCTCCCTCCGTCTGAGTGGAAACATCCCTTAGGACCCTGCTCTGAGTCCTTACCACCTGCCCCACACTAATTCCTGACTGCTATCCAGGACCTCCGGCAGATTGGGCACAGGATCAGGGATCCTACTCTGGAAATCCCTCTCTACTACGGGTACTTTACCCAGAACATCACCCTGGGGATACCTTCCCTCCCCCTCTACATTCACACATGTAGACAGTACTGGTTCTGGCACTGACTGACACCTGCTCTGGTCTCTCAGCCCTCCCTCCCAGTTACTGTGACAATCCCTACCTACAGGTACTATACCTGACTCTACCAGAGAGTGAACTGGGGGATCCCTCTCTCTCTCTCCATTCACACAGTTAGACAATACTGGTTCTGGTACTGACACCTGCTCTGGTCTCTCAGCCCTCCCTCCCGTTACTGTGACAATCCCAACCTACAGGTACTATACCTGACTCTACCAGAGAGTGACTGGGGGATCCCTCTCTCTCTCTCCATTCACACAGTTAGACAATACTGGTTCTGGTACTGACTGACACCTGCTCTGGTCTCTCAGCCCTCCCTCCCAGTTACTGTGACAATCCCTCCCTACAGGTACTATACCTGACTCTACCAGAGAGTGAACTGGGGGTCCCCTCATCCTCTCTCTCACTCTCTCACACAGTTAGACAGTACTGGTTCTGGTACTGACTGACACCTGCTCTGGTCTCTCAGCCCTCCCTCCCAGTTACTGTGACAATCCCTACCTACAGGTACTATACCTGACTCTACCAGAGAGTGAACTGGGGATCCCTCTCTCTCTCTCTCCATTCCAACAGTTAGACATACTGGTTCTGGTACTGACTGACACCTGCTCTGGTCTCTCAGCCCTCCCTCCCATTACTGTGACAATCCCTACCTACAGTACTATACCTGACTCTACCAAAGAGTGAACTGGGGGATCCCTCTCTCTCTCTCCATTCAACAGTTAGACAATACTGGTTCTGGTACTGACTGACACCTGCTCTGGTCTCTCAGCCCTCCCTCCCAGTTACTGTGACAATCCCTACCTACAGGTACTATACCTGACTCTACCAGAGAGTGAACTGGGGGATCCCCCTCTCTCTCTCCATTCACACAGTTAGACAATACTGGTTCTGGTACTGACTGACACCTGCTCTGGTCTCTCAGCCCTCCCCCCATTACTGTGACAATCCCTACCTACAGGTACTATACCTGACTCACCAGAGAGTAACTGGGGGATCCCTCTCTCTCCATTCACACACAGTTGACAATACTGGTTCTGGTACTGACTGACCCTGCTCTGGTCTCTCAGCCCTCCCTCCCAGTTACTGTGACAATCCCTACCTACAGGTACTATACCTGACTCTACCAGAGATGAACTGGGGATCCCTCTCTCTCTCTCTCCATTCACAGTTAGACAATACTGGTTCTGGCACTGACTGACACCTGCTCTTGTCTCTCAGCCCTCCCTCCCAGTTACTGTGACAATCCCTACTACAGTACTATACCTGACTCACCAGAGAGTGAACTGGGGATCCCCCTCTCTCCATTCACACAGTTAGACAATACTGGTTCTGGCACTGACTGACTGAACCTGTCTGGTCTCTCAGCCCTCCCTCCCAGTTGTCTTGAACAGGAGAAATCCTGTGTTCCATGCTTCACTGATCGTAATATAAACAATAGGAGTGTTCCAGGGTGGAATGGTATTTTTATTGGTCCTTTGCAAGAACTAATACCAATAGTTAACCCCTTCTTACCAAGTCACTACACACTGTCCTGACAGTAGTATTTGGTGATAAGTATTAAAGCTCTGCTAAGGCTCTATAACAAAGCACGGTAAAGAGATTTCATTCCAACCACTGGCTGTTTGAAAGCCCCTTACAGTGGAATTCTGGGTAGTTCTGTTTGTTATTTTGGAGCGGCCCTATCAATAAATCTTTATATTTTACCTCTTTTAATTACTGACCCAAAAATCTGAATTAGAAATTGTTACAAGGTGTTTGATCAGAAAAACAGTAAAGGAAAGTCATGGCAGGTGGCAGATCTAACGTTACTACTTTTATTATTTACAAAGACAATGATAAATATTACATAACAACTTCCTATATATAATTTGGTATTCATGTGTAAACAGACAGCTGCAGTGCATTCTGGGATTTGAAAAATAAAAGGAGTCAATCGAGTTAGGGAGAGTTTCCCCACAACTTCCTCACTCATTATACAAATAAGGGGAGAAGAGACTTCTGGGTAATTACAATGTTAATTTTGCATTTCTGGTATGTTAATTAGAATATCTCAGCAGTGAAGACAGCAGTGAGCATGCTCCAACCCTAAACCTAGAGTCAGTGCAGATGATCTGGTGATCAATGGCAGCCTCCATAGGACACATACAAAATAGAGGACCACAGTTCCCCTTTTAATAGAGTGTTAATTGTTTTTTATCAACTTTGTTACACACACATAGCCAAACACCAATAATCCCACAATGCACCAATGGGCACAGTGTTAATAGTGTAGAAAAGAAAACATATTTACAAATTAAACTTGGTTACAAATGTAAACAAATAACCACGTAGCATTTCACATGGACTTTTTACATGTAGTGTATATTTGAATGTCTGTATATTTTTTGTTAATCTGTCAGAAAAGTTCTTTGAATCCAGAGACAATTCCCTAGTTTATAAAGTACATAGAACCATGAATCTGTATCTTGCACTGACGAGATCTAACAAAATGTTATGTCTGCAGGTCAGATTATTGTCTCTGTACCATTGGCTGTATTGCATGTTAATAAGCCAGTGGTTCTGGACACATGCATTAAGCATAGGACATAAAGGAGATATATTGCATATCTCCGCCCCTTACTCTGGGAAACCTGGGAGTGAGAAATTACTACTTGGGCCATAGTTATAAAAACGAGGTATTGATTTTTAGAGATTTAAGGATTGTTAAACCAATCATTAATATCTGATCGGTTTAACATTCATAAATTTACGACCATTATCGCAAATTAGTAATAACGATTGTAAATTAGCGATAACGATCGTAAATCTACGATAATGTAGATTTATGATCCCCATAAAATATCATTGCAGTAGTATGGTATTCTACGACAGAATGTTCATTAATTAACGAACGTTCGCCGTAAATATACGACCATTGCCTTACATTTAAGGCCGTTGTCGTACATTACCAAAACACGTGATATTGCCCCTTGTTTCTTAGATTTTATGCTATTCATATAGCATGAGACTGCAAGATACCGTCTGTTATAAGAAGGTTCTGTTCCATCTATACACATTATAACACCCAGTAGTGAACAAAGAAGGATTTCTACTGCTGTTTTGGTGAAAACCGACCATACAGACAGAGATAATTGGATTAGTTTATATACTATATAAAGTAGAAATCTTTATGTATATATGTATATTTGTATACATGACGTACATTACCAAGTGTGCACTTCTTTCCCCTGTCTCTTCCATCTAAGCCACATACCTGCATGTGACAAATACTATACCTACATATGTACACGGGAAACACCGGGTACAACTGCTAGTAAGCTGATCAAAAACAAGTGAACTAAACAGAAATAACCAAACCACAACACGGCAAAGCCAATATATATGGAAAACTATTTTATTCCAAACGATAAAAAATCTCTTTAAACTCTCTAAACTGGTTTTTCTTTCACATGTTATATGTTTAAAAAAACATTTATACAATCATTATGTCCTGCCAATGTTATTAAAATAATCATGTTATTGGGTGTCTGGTACCACTAATGGATCTGTCAGTGATCAGGGAACATCACAGTAACCAGACACCTAACTAATGATTCTCACCCAGGTTCCTTTATAACATACCCAGAATGCAGCATGGAGGGGCTCAGTGAAGGGGGCGGTGAAGGTGTGTAAGTGTCTGATTGGGTCACTGAGCTCATAAAAGGACAGACGTCCGGCCTCATAGTCCAGGGAGATTCGGATTCTATTACAGGAAGGGACGTGGTGTACATTAATATCTTTACTGTCATGTTTCACTTTATAGGTATTATTATACCGTCTGTACAAACACCAGGACTTGTTATTATCCCCAATCCAGGTTTCATCCCATCCCCTCTTTATACTGGGATAGGAAACCCCCACCTCCCAGGTCCCTGATTCACTTCCCTCCACATCCCAGTGATGTCGCCCTGAGGGGAAACTCCTGGTGGTTAAAACCTGATGATACTTAAATCTCCCAGGGGATGATGGGTAATGTTGGTCTATAGATGAGAATGTTACGGTTTTCCTGTCCCCTGATATAGATACATTGTTACCAGCTGTGTTTATATCCAGTAACATGTCTGTAACCTCCTGTCCATAGATCTTTCCCTTTACCCCAGTCACAATCCCAGCTAATCCAGTCAGCAATGTCTCTGAGATCAGATCCACATCCCATATACCAGGGACCTTCATATCATCTCTCTCTCTGTCCTCATTATCTCCATCCTCAGCACCACATATGGCAGCTCCATCTGATTCCTGGTCCTGTAAGACAGTTAATGGATCTGCCATACTGCACAGCTTCTCAATGTGATGGATCTTCCTGGTCAGCTCATTATTCTTTATTTCCAGCTGTTGGATTAGATCAGTGAGTGTGAGTGAAAACTCATCCTCCTGCCAGGAGATCTCACTCAGGACTCTCTTCTCTAGGGCTTCCAGCTGTTCCCTGATGTCCCTAAACAGGGCAGTGACTGTCTCTGTGTCACCAGCTGCTCTTTCTTGTGCTTCTCTCCTGTTCTCCTGGAGGCTCTGGACTCTTTTCTCAGTCTCCTCTCTCTCTGAGGTCAGTTTATCCAGAACATTTCTCAGTTTCTCTTTCTTCTTCTCAGAGGCCTCACCCAGCAGCTCCACCTTGTGTCCCCTGTGATCTCCAGCCAGACAGCAGGACACACAGACACAGACACTATCATCCCAGCAGTAATATTTCAGTTCATCATGGATGGAGCATTTCCAGTGGTCCCATTGCATTGTGGGTTGTACTAAGACATGTCCCTGTGCCTTGCTGTGCATCCCCAGGTGTTTCTTACACAGAGAAGCCTCACAGTGCAGACAGGATATAACAGCAGCTACAGGATCCTCACAGTAAGTACAGTAAATCCCAGTGTCTCCCAGTGTCTCCGGCTGTGTAGAAAGGAATCGCTGTGCTATGTTCCCCAGCTTCCTGTTCCTCTGCAGGGCAGGACGGTCCTGAAACTCTGCTCTACATTCAGGGCAGGAATAAACCCCAGATCCCTCCTGGGTACCCAGCACATTCCCAATGCAGCCCTGACAGTAGTTATGTCCACATGGCAGGGTGACAGGATCTGTATAAATGTCTGTACAGATGGAGCAACTCAGCTCGTCTCTCAGATCAGCAGACGCCATCGCTGGAAGCAGGAAGGAGAAATGAAAGTGAAAGTTCTGGTTTCTACAGATATTAACCCTCTCAGCCCTGGTCTCAGCACATTATCAATAAATGAAGTTTGCAGTAAGTGTTAAACTGGGACTGGGAGGATTGGGTAATGGGGGTAAAATGGTCACTGTGTGCTGGTTCTGAAATGTGTATATGTTAATGTGAGGGGTAATAGTTACTGTGCTGGTTCTCAAACTCCTATCTGGCAATGTTGGGGTTAAATGGTCACCGATCTCAATCTCCTATGTGGTAATGTGGGGGTTAATAGTCCATGTGTGCTGGATATCAATCTCTTGTGTAGAAATGTGGGGGTTAATGTTCACTGTGCTGATTTCTCAAACTCCTATGTGGTAATGTAGGGGTTAATGGTCATTGCTGGTTCAGAAGAAACTCCTGTGTGGCAATGAGGGTGTTAATGGTCACTGTTGGATCACAAACTTCTTGAAATCTATTCTATCAATCTGTCTCTATCAATCTGTGTCTCAAACTTTCTATCTCTATATGTCTAGATTCAAGAGACCAATTGTGTGCACGCTACCTTCAATGGGCGTGACTTAGAGTAAGTGGGAAAAGAGGTGTGGCCTTAAGTTTTCACACTGCGCCATGCGCGGCACATGTACTGCAGCTGGGGGCCCAAACTAGGCTTAATCCACCACTGTGTGAGAGTGTGTGAATTCTGTGTGTGTTGGAGCATGTGGAGCTGCAATTTAAATCTGGGGCATATTTAGTAAACCACATGGTATTAGAAGACTCGGATACCGCAGGCTATCCTTCGTTTACTACCGCATGGATTGTACGGATAAAGTATTATAGATAAAAAGGGAAAACAAATTCCACAATAGTCAGCACCACATCAATATAGTCGATTGAAGGCCAGACTAGTAACGTACAGTACAGTAAGTCTGATATTAGGATGTACAGAAACATGGAGAAAGTGAACTCACTAGAAAGTAAAGGTGGGTCGGGTGGATAACCCCCAGTCCCTATCGCTACATAATAGCCAAACAAATGATGAGATAATGTTAATCACACCAGCCATGTGTAGACAGTGCTACCCAGATTCACGCTGAGGCCCACCAAGTAAATTAAATGTAAGTTTACATTGCAATTGTACAATTGTGATAATTTTACAGCCACATTCGTAATTGATATGATTATAATATGATTATGGTCTTAAAAATACCGTCCGCTAAAAGGAAAATTGCATTACCATGAATTTAACCAATAAGCCCCTCTGGGCCTTATTATATAACTATTTGTATTTGATTCCTATGTACTAATGACACAGTGTATTACTGTGTTACAGTGTACCAGGCGGTGGAACATGCATATTGTTCAGTGTACTCTTTTTTTATTTGACTATATGGAAACCCTAGTTGGCACAGACCACGTGAAGTGGAATTCTGCTGGCACTGAAAGGGTTAATCATGTGTATTTACTGCACAACCAGAGACCTATGAAAGTCTGAATGTTACAGGAACTTCCCCTTTAATGTTAATCAGGGAGTTGACTGGTTCTCACTTGTTTATATTGTTGTGTAAATAGAGAGGGGGTGGGATTTTATATCCAGTGTAACAATGTGAACACACATGGTGTTTAGGACCCTGTAGCCACCCGTCCCTCTGATCTCTATATATAAACAGTACAGCAGAGAAGTTTATCCTGGAAATGAGAGGTAATAACTGGGAATAGGGGTCTGTGTCTACTATACTGTATAGGGATGTTTGCTGGGCATGCTGGGAAATGTAGTTCAGTTTGCCCAGTGTGTGAGATCACACTGGATCCAGATTAACACTTTGTGTCCCATTGACTATAAAGCAGCCAGTTGAATGTTGTGATTATGTATTGTGTGTTTGTGTGAATGGTCAGGGTTGTGTAGTCGATAACACAACCTGTTACATCATCAGAGTCTCTTAAAGGGGAACTGTGACATCTGAACATTGAAAGGTCCATGTTAGTGTTTTATTGTCTGGATAGTGAGGGACCATCTTGGGGTTTATTAATTTGAGGTGTAAATTACCTCAGCCAATCAGATGTCTCCTTTATACTGGTCTACTGCAGTTAGAGGATATTAAAGGGAAACTTAAGTGGGGAAAATCACATTTAGGTTAGAAATACTGCACTTAACACATAACCTGGTACTTACTTATAGATTCATCTGTAGTTTCATACATCATGACAATAAATCCATCTGAAGCTGTTGAAGTAAAACAGTTGGAAGACTCCACTTTTCAGCTATAGATATGCTTAGTAGCTCTGAATTTCCCATGGTGCTTAGTTCCATAGGGACCGTGAAACATTTTCAATCCTCTACTCACATTTGTAACTTCTAATTTATTTCAATTTAAATACACCTGATAGAGAACTGCACAGACACCAGGGTTTAAATGGAAAAATATATTGTTCTATCACATGCCTCCCAACTGTCACCGATTGGCCGCCATTGCTCCCAACTGTCACCGATTGGCCGCATGCCTCCCAACTGTATGGATTGGCCCGTATCACAACACCCGGCGTTGCCTGTTTTTTTTGTAAAGATCTGACCCAAACCTGCATCTGAAATTAAACAGACTCGCAGCTTTCTAACCAAACCTGACCCATTCACACTCGCTGTGTGTTAGCTGAGCTGTAAATCTGGTAAACCTCGGGCACCCCACATGATGCAGGATTCTAGGCCAGATCTCATTTAACTTCCTATATATAATTTGGTATTCATGTGCAAACAGACAGCTGCTGTGCATTCTGGGATTTGAAAAATAAGATTTACAAGGAGTCAATCGAGTTAGGGAGAGTTTCCCTATAACTTCCTCACTCATTATACAAATAAGGGGAGAAGAGACTTCTGGGTAATTACAATGTTCATTTTGCATTTCTGGTATGTTAATTAGAATATCTCAGCAGTGAAGACCGCAGTGAGCATGCTCCAACCCTAAACCTAGAGTCAGTGCAGATGATCTGGTGATCAATGGCAGCCTCCATAGGACACATACAAAATGGAAGACCACAGTTCCCCTTTGTGACATAAAAGTATGCTTGTTTTTCCTTAGTTTTTTGTGTAGTACGCTACAAGATGTATTTGGTCTAAAACATTTTCTTTTTGCCAACATAATGTTTCTTTTCACCACTTTTTGTATACAAAAATAATCTGTTTTAATCTACTGTACATTTTGTTTACCAAAATAGATTTTGGTCATACAAATGTATATTTTGTTGATACAGTTATTTTTTTGTTGACCAAATGTATGTTTGGCCACCGAATCTCTTTTGGTCGACTAAATATAGTTTTCTAACCAAAACATTGTTTTTTGTTGACTAAATGTAATTTGTTACCACCAAATTTCTTTTGGTCGACTAAATAAAGTTCTAACCAAATTTTTTTTTTACTAAATGTGTTTTATTACCACAGAACTTTTTAGTCATCTAGATATAGTACCCCTCACTGCCCCCATGTACCCCTCACTGACCCCCTGCACCCATGTACCCCTCACTGCCCCCTTGTACCCCTCACTGCCCCCATGTACCCCTCACTGACCCCCTGCACCCATGTACCCCTCACTGCCCCCTTGTACCCCTCACTGCCCCCATGTACCCCTCACTGACCCCCTGCACCCATGTACCCCTCACTGCCCCCTTGTACCCCTCACTGACCCCCTGTACCCCGCACTTACCCCCTGTACCCCTCACTGACCCCATGTACCCCTCACTGACCCCCTGCCCCTTACTGTTAAACTAAGTGCAATGTCCATGTGGGTTTGATTGCAGTAACAGGCCCTCAGTGAGGGAAGGGTTAATAAGTTCCTGTTACAGAAAACAAACCCCAGATGGACATTGCAGGTTCCAGGCAGATCCAATCTCTCTCTGTACTGACCTAGAGTCCTAGACCATGTGTTGCACGGTTCCTTGTTGTATCCACAGCTACCAGCAGCTCCACTCTGAACAAATAGCCCCGCCCCCAGCAGGCAGGAACTGAGGCTTCAACTCACATCTACTGCAGGGTCCTAAAGCCTGCACATTCACTTCCGGTTTTCACCAAATTTTTTGGCCAGACACTGGGAAATTGCGGGAAAATGGGAGGGGGTGCCGGGAAAGTGGGAAAGGACCCCAAAAACGTGACAATCCCGCCAAAAACGGGACGGTTGGGAGCTTTGCTAAATGTGTTTTGTTACCACTAAATTTCTTTTGGTCGACTAAATAAAGTTCTAACCAAATTTTTTTTTTACTTAATGTGTTTTATTACCACAGAACTTTTTATTCATGTAGATATAGTACCCCTCACTGCCCCCCTGTACCCCCTACTGACCCCCATGTACCCCTCACTGACCCCCTGCACCCCTCACTACCCCCCTGCACCCCTCACTGACCCCCCCTGTACCTCCCACTGACCCCCATGTACCCCTCACTGACCCCCTGTACCCCTCACTGACCCCCTGCCCCTTACTGTTAGACAAAGTGCAATGTCCATGTGGGTTTGATTGCAGTAACAGGCCCTTCAGTGAGGGAAGGGTTAATAAGTTCCTGTTACAGAAAACAAACCCCAGATGGACATTGCAGGTTCCAGGCAGATCCAATCTCTCTCTGTACTGACCTAGAGTCCTAGACTGTTGCACTGTCCCTTATTGTATCCACAGCTACCAGCAGCTCCACTCTGAACAAATAGCCCCGCCCCCAGCAGGCAGGAACTGATTGGCTGCCTCTCAGCCAATCACAGACGTGGCTGCCGGTCCCGCCCCCTGCTTGCAGTGTCTCGCAAGCAGAAGGCTGGGCGTTGGAGGAGAGAGGGAAGGTAAGTAAACATATGGGCACTTTCTTACATTATTTTTATAGCGGTTGGGGCTGGGGGGCTGTGTTCTATTATATGGGGAAAGGTTTTATTAAGGGTGGACATGCCCTTTAAGATCAAACCCATAAACAGGGTCATTACACACTTTGTCACTATAGTTAGGGTAGGAATTTATACTGTGCATGTCTTTACAATTGTCCACAGAATTAATCCAGCTTTCATCGACATTAATGAAGTGTCTCTTTAAAATGAGTTTTCTAATGAAGCGATTTATGTCCACAAGTACATCGAAGATCCGTATTCTAGACTCTAAATGTGTTTTGTTACCACTAAAATTTTTTTTGGTCGACTAAATAATTCTAACCAAATTTTTTTTTTACTAAATGTGTTTTATTACCACAGAACTTTTTAGTCATCTAGATATAGTTTTGTCACCAAAGTGTTTTTTTTTTTTTGTTCACTAAATGTATTTTGTTACCACTAAATTTCTTTTGGTCAACAACATATATTGTTATCACTGAAGGGTGTTCTTGTTACAAAATGATCTGGGAACAAACGGCACCCCATTGTGAGAGAGTTAAAGAGATGGATAGCAATAGACGGAGAGAGACAGTGACAGTCTGACACTTATCTTCAAATATTCCTACTTTATTTAACATGTGGACTTTGCAGTGTGTCCTTCTGGATATGGAGCAGAGTTAACCTTCCCTTTAATAGTCATTGGATTTGCCGATGAAAAGGGAACACGCCATAACACGTACCCCGGTAAAGCTCCTACAGAAGACCAACTGAACTTGTGAGTCGTCGATAAACCTAAATACAGAACCACCCGTGGAATAAATTGTTTATAAACATTTGTGTCATCTTCTATTGTTCTGTCGCTCCTTCCACAAGACTTGGAAATGATTGGCAATATCCACTAACACTTCAGCAGTACAAGATACATTTTTGAAGCTCCTAAAATATTTTGTTGCTCCTTTCCTACTCCCAGAAGTGCACGTAAAGTATAGGAGACACAAGCAGGAGAACCATGGCTAACAACCGCATATCAAAACTACCACTGCCTCCCTGAATGACCATTATCACCCCAACTGGAGATCTATGTAAAAACGTCCACACATGGTAGCACAGGGTAAATAAAATGTATTTACTAATCGTGTCCATAACACCCAGCAACTATTTTACCTGTGTGAGATTTCTGGTGCTGGAAATTAGAAATTATTTTTTACAAAATAATTTCCCCCCACATTATGTACATTACAAAAAATTCTACCATACATGGATACTTTGATGTAAAAGAAGGTTGATCCAACATTCTGTGCAAGGTCTCTCCCCTGTGTGGATTTGCAGGTGTTTTGAAAAGAATGACTTCTCTGTGAATTCTTTCCGACATTCTGTTCAAGTGAATGTTATCTCCTCTGTGTGGATTCGCTGGTGTGTTAAAAAGCTTGACTTATAGGCAAATTTATTTCCACATTCTGTACAAAAAGGCTTCTTCCCCGTGTGTGGATTTTTTGGTGTCTAAGAAGTCTAGATTTACTAGAGAACCTTTTCTCACATTCTGTGCAGGTGTAAGGTTTCTCCCCTGTGTGGATTCGCTGGTGATTTATAAGGTCTGACTTCCGAGCAAATTTTTTCCCACATTCTATACAAGTGAATGGTTTCTCCTCTGTGTGAATTCGCTGGTGTGATAATAGGCTTGACTTATAGGTAAATGTATTTCCACATTCTGTACAAAAGAAAGGTTTCTCACCTGTGTGGATTTTTTGGTGTCTAAGAAGTTTAGATTTAGTATAGAATCTTTTCTCACATTCTGTACAAGTGAAAGGATGATCCCCTGTGTGGATTCGCTGGTGATTTAAAAGGTCTGACTTCCAAGCAAATGTTTTCCCACATTCTGCGCAAGTGAATGGTTTCTCCCCTGTGTGGAGTCGCTGGTGTGATAAAAGGCTTGACTTGTAGGCAAATGTATTTCCACATTCTGTACAAAAGAAAGGCTTCTCTTTTTTGTGGATTTTATGGTGTCTTAGGAGGTCAGGTTTACTGGAAAATCTTTTCTCACATTCTGTGCAAATAAATGGTTTCTCACCTGTGTGGATTCGCAGGTGTTTTAAAAGGACTGATTTCCGAGAAAAATCTTTCCCACATTCTGTGCAAGTGAATGGTTTCTCTACTGTGTGGAGTCGCTGGTGTTTTAACAGGGCTTTCTTCAGAAAAAATGCTTCTCCACATTCTGTGCAAATGAATGGTTTTTCCCCTGTGTGAAGTCGCTGGTGTTTTAAAAGGGATTTCTTCAGAGAAAATGCTTTCCCACATTCTGTACAGGTGAATGGTTTCTCCCCTGTGTGGATTCGCTGGTGTATCTGCAAGTTGTACTTAGAAGAAATGTTTTTCCCACATTCTGGACATATAAATATGTTTCTGTGTTTTTCAGTCTGTTGATGAGAAGATTGAGGGATATTTGTGTTGAATTTCTCCCCACACTCTGTGTAATGATGGGAATTCTCTCCAACCATCTGATCTCTTGGGGATATTTCCAGTGTATCAGGATCTTGATTGTTCTGGATTTCAGACTTGATGGAAGTTTCCTGGTCCCCAAAGAAATTCTCTAGAAGAATAAAAACAAAAGTAATAGATTAATTAAAATGCTAGAAATCAGGCAGCCAATGTCTTTGTGTTGATGTCTATATAAATGGCTGCCAAAAAAGGTAGGTTGGTTGCTAAACGGCTCCTAACAGCCTCAAAACTATGTCCACTCAGAGATTTCCAAATGTTGATTTTTTCTTATTTTATTTATTTATTTTCCTTCTTGTGTTCACTTATTTACCAAAATCCATACAATATTGTATCCTCTTCCCATCCATCCCTACCCTTTCCTCCTCCATATCTGGTTAGAATACGTCCCTATGCTCCTACCTTTGATCTGTAATTACTGTATATAGAATTAATGGGGACTACGACACTATGAATTTGCAGCCGAAATGTTAAAGGATTTAACCTTTTTAGCGCCACAGAACTTATATATATATATTCTGCATTTCAAAGGCTCAAATTGCTACAGAACGTATATATATGTTCTGTGACTGTCTTAAAAAGAAATTGCGAGTGCTAGGGGCGAATGGGGGCACAATAGCCCCATCGATTTTGTCCAAAACCGATGGGTGGGGCTGGGAATCAGGTCTAAAACACCACTTCAGTGCAGGACCATACAGGGAATCACTTCCCCTTACCTGGAAATCCTTCAATGCAAAGCTGCAGAGGAAACGGAAACCCTGTGACATCCTTGGAAGTTCGGAGCTTCCCTTTGGTCTTCTCCCACTTCCTCCCTGGTGGTCTAGTGCATTAGTAAAACAGTGATCAGGTTCCTACTACAGTTTACTACTAAGCTATAGCAAACAGGCACTGTTTCCCTGCTTGCTATAGTATTTGTGAATGAATAAGTGATTCATTCACAAATAGTGAATGAATAGTCTATGATGACTTATGATCACCAAATTATTGATCTTTGGCAATGAATGAAAAATCACTTCCTGGAATTTCCGGGAAGTGATTTTTCTGATCGGAATAGGACTTGGAAAACAAGCATTTATGAAATGTACATACAAAAAAAAGTTCTTAAAATGAAACAACCCCCCCCCTTTTTTTTTTTTTTTTTTTTTACAATAAAGCTATAATTAGCAAAAAACCCAAACAAACTCATCTTTGCCCAAGCTGCCCAATATCCCTGTAATGGCAAAGTAAATGCAGATTATTATTCCTCCAATTTCAAGGGCAACTAAGCCTATTAGGAAATTTTGTAGGAGGTGCCAAAAAATAAGACCAAATAAAATTGGTGGCCACATCTCTGTATGTACCCACGCATATGGCATACCGTTTGATTCAGGACGTGTGGGAAATTGACATTTAGTGTATTTTTTACTTGTCAAGTAGATTTAGGTAGGATTTCAACCTTTGAATCATCTTATTTTATTTTTTTACAAAATTTCCTAAAAGCCCAGATTTCTATCGATTACAGGATCTGGAATTCTTTATATGTATGAAATTATGACACCGCTGTGTATATAGTTTGTGGGGGGGTATTTCCTAGTTTTGGTGCGGTTTCCTTTGAAACCTTCCTTTTCTTATACCGTTCTATTTTGTCTCTCATATCTGTGTGCACCCATGCATATGGCATACCGTTTGCTTCAGGACATTTGGGAGATTGATATTTGGTCACTTTTTTTTCAATTAGAGTTTTGGCATGATTTTTAACCTTCAAAGTTGTTTTTCCTTTAATTTTTAAGAAAATCTGCTTTAAGTGTCAAATTCTACAAAGATCTACGTCCACACCATTTATGGTATCAATGAAAAAGTGGCACCATTGCTTAGCTTAAGGTGCGTAGATTCTTAGAAAATTTTTTGGAGTTAGAGGGGTGTTTAGTTTGATAAATCTGAAAAGTTGCTGTAATTGGGCCACTGAGCATTGGCTCCCTTTGTGGCTAGTCCATTCCATTTCTGCGTATGTAACCATGCATATAGTAACATAGTAATTGAGATTGAATAAATACATATATCAAGTCCAACCTTTTCACCCTCCTTTTTAACCCTACCTAACAGTTCATCCAGAGGAAGAAAAAAAATGCTAAAAAGGGGTGAGGGGGGTGAGGTGGGGTAATTCCTTCCTGACACCAAATGGCAATCGGAAAGTATCCCTGGATCAACCAGAACTGCAGATACAGCACAAATACCAGTCATTCTCATATATATATAGTATCCCTGTACCACCAGAACTACAGATATGTATTAATACCAGTCATTCTCAATATTATATAGCATCCCGGTACCAACCAGAACTGCAGTATATGTATTAATACCAGTCATTCTCAATATTATATAGTATCCCTGTACCAACCAGAACTACAGTATATGTATTATATTGAGTATAAATCGAGGTTTTAGCCTTTAAAAAAAAAAAAAAAGCCTAAAAATCCAGCCTCGGGGGAGTGGCTAAAATGGCGTCCTGAGCAGACGTGGGGAACAGAGGCTCTCCGGCACATCAACCACTGATCCATACCACCGGGCTGTACACCCATAAAACAACCCCCGGGGATCCACATAGACCGAGGGGAATGCTAGACACGGCAACCACCACGGCAGAAGAAACCCAGACCAGCTACCACCTATACAGAGGCACTTGTAAAATTCGCGCGGCAGGCCAAGACGCAACCGCGCCAACATCCCCGCACCTAACCACATGGCCGCGACAACACAAGCCTCCTCACCCACAACCCAGGATCCGGACGCGGAAACCACACAATCGGCGCAGAACCCGCCACGCTCCAGATACTATCCGCGATACAGGACACCAAAACATCACTGAGGTCCTGATAGAGGAGGTGAGAGTGGAAGTGGGCCTGCTCAGGCAGGACTTCCAGACCCTCAGAAATGCGTGGGTGAGCTTGAGGAGCGGGTGTCATCCACAGAAACACCACTGCGACGGTCCCTGCCGAACTAGACTCCCTCCGACAACAACTGCAGGCGCAGCGGGTGAGAATGGACGATTTAGAGAACCGTCTCGCGCCGACAGAAACCGCGACTGGTGGGGGTGCCCGAGGGGGCGGAGGGGGGAAGCCCAGAGACATTCCTCGACTCTTGGATTAAAAACACATTCGAGCAAATAATTTATCACCCATCTTCACCATAGAAGAGCCCATAGAGTCCCACAAGACCTCTACCCCCAGGCTCAGACCGAGACCAATGGTGGCTAAACTGGTCAACGCACAGACAGAGACACCATCCTGAGACTAGCCAGAAATAAAAGGCACCCTACAAATCCAAAACTCTACTATCATGACTTCCCAGACTATTCGATAGACTTACAAAAAGAAGGGCCACATCCTCGGAGTCAAACAGAGGCTTAGGGGCCTCAACCTGCCATACTCAATGATTTACCCCGCAAAAATGAGAATACAACATAATAATGCACTAAGTTCTTTGACTCTCCTTCAGAAGCCACGACTTGGATGGATTCGACCTTTGGTCCACCAGGGAACCCTGATCTACGACTCCACAACGATGACAATCCTCTCGGGGTAACCCTACCCAGGGTACTCTCCCTAACCTGACGCCCCCCCCCCCACCCCGGAACCCCTACCACAGACCTGCTCCTCTGGCAACAATATACTGACAACGCCACAGGATACCTACCGCCACAGCCAAATGGAAACCAAAATATGGAGACAACCAACAGCACAATAAAACTGCTTATGGACACAAAGCGAATAGAACAAATAACAAGGAATGCTATACCATCAAAGATTACCTACAACACAAATACACCAAACAACCCATCCAGCTTTTTGCCTTACCTAGGGCAGACTCACCCTACAAAACTTATGGACACCTGCACCAAAGGGATTCAGGACCCGAAACTCCCCCCCCTCTCCCCATGGGGATAACCCGGGGGAAGAGGGTCACACAGCTCAAAACAGCCGTAAATGACATCATCCCGACTCGCCAGATACACGGCCCTTTCACCCCCCCCAACCACTACTCTTGCTATACATTTATGAGGATATAAACCTCACTGCAACTGTTTGGAGCAAGGGAGAGATAACTACAAAGGCGGGGAAACTATGAAGAACAGGGGAAATGTACAACGTATAGATGTAATAATGCCTGAACTAAATCCGGTAATAGGAAATGTGTGAAATATTTTATTTGATAAAAGTTAAACCCAGGTACTGAGATACTCCCACCCAAATCTACCGGATTTGCCTGCTCCCCCTCTTCCGTTCCCTTCCTACCTCCCTCCACGCCACCCCGACCCTAACTACAACTAAAACACCCTGCAACATAACCTGGTAGGCTGGAGGAACCAGACCACCAGACCCTTCCATAACTACCTGTCTGCCTAACACCTCTCCTCACACCCCAGATAAAGCTAAATTTAACAAAGTATAATGGGTATAACCATAAGATCCCATTGAATGTGTCTCCCCCCCCCCCAACAACAATCTCCGCGAGAGTACACCTGGGAAATCCGACTAACCCCCCGGTAATAGACACCCAAGGTATATAAGATATCACTCAAAGTTGACTGGGGAGCCTCTCCCCCCCCTCCAATGTTTTGAACAGGGCATTGGATAGGTAATGCTCAGCCCCCCCCACGCCACCGTTACCTAGGAACTTACATCTTAGGCGAGCCATGTTGTTAGTGACCTTAGGTTCACTACACTGTTTTGTAAAAAGTTTAAAAATGTAAATGTTCATTGTTGTTCTCTCTCTTTTATTATTCACAGCGTCTGACCAAGTTCGATCCGCCCCCCTGGGTACAGGAAGTGGGCCCCAGCCCCTCAAACCCATTCACCACACAGACCATGGTGATCCAGCCGCACTCTCAAGATAATCTCATGGAACGTTCGAGGCCTCACAAAAAATCCAAGCGTACAGGTATTTACACTCCCTAACCAACACAAACCTGATATGTCTGCCTGCAGGAGACACACCTGTTAAAAACCACCACCAATTGATACAGAAACCCTGGGTGGGATGGGCAGCCCATAGCGTATGCTCTGCGTACTCTAGGGGCGTCTCTATCCTAATTAGGAAGTCGCTACACCACAAAATACTCCAAGTCAAAACAGACTTGAACGGGAGATACATATACATAGCAACAGAAATAGAAAACACAAAGATCATATTCATTGGCATCTATAGCCCCCCAGCAACGGGACTCACAGTAATGAAGGCTATAGCACACCGCTACTAACCCAATTCCCTGAAGCTCACACTATATGCGTAGGGGACTTCAACGCAGTAATGTGCACACAAAGACAGACTACAACCCACATACCATAATCCAAACAACAACCAACCAGCACAAGAACAACTGCACTATCATCAAACACCAATCATGGGGATGGATAGATGCCTGGCGCCACAGATACCCAAATACCAAAGAATACCTGTCACTCATCACAACACCACCACGCTATCAAGAATAGATTACCTATTCACGACAAGAAAAAACACTAATCTAATCTCAGTCATCTCCCACCTTCCAAGGAGCACTTCTGACCACTCCCCCATCCTAGCACATATAAACGTACTAAGCGCTGAACCCAGTTAGACCATGGAAACTTAACCCCTTTTGGCTTACACAATTCCCCGAACAGACCCCATACCTAGCTATCTAGAGGAATTCCTAACATTCAACAAAAAACACAAAGACCAAACATCAAATGGGAAGCCCTCAAGGCATTCCTGAGGGGCAAACTACATACAACCATCCACATACATCAAAAGATCCACACAACACAATGAACTCCAGGCACAAACAACACTAATACAAGCCAAAAGGAACATATCACCCCATCAACACCCACAACCCGACAAGCATGGCTTCAAGCCCAACGAATAACGATAACATTCTTAACGAGAAAACAAATCGGAAACATTTTTCATCCGCCAAAATCACTTCGAACATGGGAACCACTCTGCAAAACTTAACCTTCCTGATCAAAGATCACTCGCAAACCAACACTATAACAGAAATACTGAACTCTCAAAGAACACTGGTACACACAACACGCAAATACTCACAGCATTCCACGAATATTACTCCACACTTTACACATCTCGCTTAACCCACACCCAACAAAACATAATCGACTTTTAACAGACATACTCTACCAACCCTATCCCAGAAACACAAACACAACTAGACGAACCTCTCCCAAAAGAAGAAATCCAAAACGCAATCCAAGAAATGTCCAACAACAAGCACCGGGACCGGATGGCCTCCCATCCGAAATATACAAACGATACAGTGAACAAATAATCAACCCACTTTCGATATGTACAACAATGCACAAGATACAGGATTCCTGCCCCCCTCCCTATACAATGCCAATATAATAGTACTCCCTAAACCGGAAAAGACCCAACAGAATGTAGCTATACAGACCAATATCCTTATTATCAGTTGACTACAAAATCCTAGCTAAAGTCCTGGCAAACGAGTAGCACAATCATAACATCGATCATCCACCCAGATCAAACAGGATTCATGCTAATAAGTCCACAACTATAAACCTGAGACGGACCATGATCCAAACCCAAATGAACCACGACAATGCAGGACAACGAATAATAGTCTCCCTAGACGCATGCAAGGCATTTGACTCCATAGAGTGGCCGTTCCTCCAGGAGGTACTCAAAAAATTGGGTTTGGGCCAAAACTCATAAGATGGATTCAAATACTGTACGCTGCCCCAAAGCCCAAATCGTAGTAAATAACAAACCTCACCAACATTGCACTAGGCAGGGGCACGCGACAGGGGTGTCCCCTCTCCCCCTTTCTATTCGCAATAGCTATTGAACCATTACGACCCTCTTACGAACCAACACCGATATAAAGGACTCACTATAGGCCGCCACACAGAAAAACTGGGACTATACGCAGATGACTTAATACTATTCCTGGAAACCCCCACCTAGCTCTCACTACAGCGATACACACCACCAATACATTTGGAGAATACTCCGGATTATTAATCAACTGGGAGAATCAGTGATATACCCCCTAGACGATATACCCACCAATAGCCCCTCACACAAACACCCCATTCCTATTAAAACACATTTCAAATACTTAGGAATCAACATAACCAAATCCCCACAACAATTCTCTCACTAAATATATGTCCTTTACTCGACCTGGTACACACAAAAACAACAGCCTGGAAATTCGTCCCATCCAATCTAGGGGTAGAATACAACTAACCAAAACCTTCCTACTACCAAAAATTCTATACATCATCCACCACACACTCACAACATACTAAGAGTTTCTTCGTTAAAATACACAGCCTTATCATCCTCCTTCATATGGAACTCAAAAAAAGCCAGAACTAACCTAACCACCCTACAAACCCTAAAAACATGGGAGGATTATCCCTCCCCAATCTTCAGCTCTACTATTGGGCAACACAACTAACATATCTCAATGTGGGTAAATCCATCAAGCACGCCCACACCATCAGATTTAATGATGACTGAATATTACAGGACCATACATGGCATACCTGGAAAATCCCAAAGCTCATATATAGGGAAGGAACGCCCATACACAGACAGGCACACAAAATATGGCGACTCACCAATAAACTACTCCGCCTAAAACGGACATTACACAACACACCCCCATCTGGCGAACAAAGACCTACAATCATGAACACCCTACCGGGCTCCCAACATGGACTCTATATGGTATCTGTAACCTGGGCGATATAATACACAATGACCAATTCATAACATTTCAAGACCTACAGCAGAAAACAATATACCTAATAAACTTCACTATCGAACCTCCAACTCACCCATGCATTGAGAGCCAGCCTCCCCCACACCACCCAACTCATATCGAAACACCCTTAATAGGCATAATCCGCACACAAGGCTAAAGGAACCATCCAAGCTATATACATACTTAATCAACACCAACCAAACCCACACCAATCAATAAAAAGCAAATGGTCTACACACATAGGTGAAGTCACGGAAGAACATGGGAAAATATTTAACTCACACTACCAGGCCTCACCCTCAACCATAATAAACTAATCCAATTAAAATATACACCAAACCTACCTCACCCCAAACACTCAAACACATAAGCCCATCAGCTCTTCAACACTCTCCTAAATGCAAATACCCAACGCAGATTTTATACACACCATCTGGAGCTGTCAACCAATCCAAATTACTAGCTGCAGATTACGGAAATTCTATCCAAAACCGTCCCACCCACCCAATCCATGCACACCCGCTTACCTGTATCTTGGGATATTTGAGACGATATATGGTCCAGTCACCAACAAACTTTCTGCAGGCAGCACTATTCTACGCTAGAAAGGCATAATCCTAAGATGGCTCTCACATAAAAAACCTAAACTCAAAGCTTGGAAAAAACTAATCAACACGGACCTCCCACTAATCAAACTGATATATATGCACAGAAATTGTCCAACAAATTCAACAAGGTCTGGAGTGTGTGGCTGGATACACCAACGACTAATACAACCTAAAACGAACCACAAAGGCTGAGCATGAGCCTCACCCAAAGATGCAAACTGGGGCCACCGGCGAACCAGGGGGAACGGAACTAAAAAGAACATTAACAAGAAACGGATAAATCAGAGCACTGCAGTATTATTATCTTGTAACTTATCTCCAAATGGAGACTTTCCTATATCACCTTCCTTCTTTCTTTCTGTTATATATGCTACCCTCTCTCTTCTTCCTTAATATATTTACTACCTACCTTCTTCTCAATGGTCTTCTTAAGACGCGTTTTAATATGGAAATGTTGATTGTTTTAGGTATTATAACAAAACAAGTTGTAAAGCAAATACCATTGCAAGACAAAATCAAGTTTAACTGTAACTATCAAACAAAACAATGCTAAATGATGTAAAAAAAACTATAACAAGACAATGTTTGAAGTTTTCAATGTAAATGTTATGCATTGGTATACCAATAAAAGACAGTATTAAAAAAAAAAGCCTAAAAATCCAGCCTCAACTTATACTCAAGTCACTAACCTCTTATACAGAAATCCTGCTTGCCACTGAAGATGTTTGGAAACTAAAGCATTCTGGGAGTTATAGTTTCCAAACATCTGGAGTGTCAATGAATTGGGTTACTGTGTGGGATTACCATTACTGTGTGGGATTACCATTTAAAGGGCAAATAATACTTTAAAACAATACAGAATCAGGAGAATGGTATCTATTGTTTAAGATTGCCTCCTGATTCTGTATTGTTTTGAGGCTTTTGTTGCCCTTTAAACGGACAGCAGAATTCCCATACAGTAATATACATAATGGATTTGGCCATGTCTCTGGGTACACCCATGAATGTGGCATACCGTTTTATTCAGGAGGGGTTAGGCTTTCATATTCGAGATGATTTTGAATTTTCCTCTACAGTTTTTAGCTGAAATTCTCATTTGATTTTGTCTCTGATTTTACAGGGGGAAAAGGAAATTATGAGAAAATAACTTCCAATTGGATGAAGAGCTGCATCCAGGGTATTTGCATTTTGATCCAAACATAGGTCACTCATAAAATCCTCCGGGTATATAGTTCTAAAAATCTCTCACTTGTGGGGATATTTTAGTTAATTTGGTAGATATTCTATGATAACCGTCAGTAGTGGTTATACATTACAATCTCACTTGTGGGGATCTTTTGTAGTTATTGGTCGATATTTCTATGATAACCGCGTTAGTGGTTATACATTACAATCTCCACTTGTGGGGATATTATAGTTAATTTGGTAATATTCTAATAACCTCAGTATAGTGGTATACATTACAATCTCACTTGTGGGGATATTCTAGTAATTGGTAGCTCATTTATATAACTGTCAGTATGGTTTATACATTCAATCTCACTTGGGGGATATTAGTTATTTGGTAGATATTCTATGATAACTGTCAGTAGTGGTTATACATTTCAATTTGGTTGTAATATTCTTGAAGGCACAGTTTTAGTTGGGGGGGGGGGGGGGTCTCCTGTACAGAAAAGTGGGGTACCTACATATATCTGGTATCGTTGTGTACTAGGAGTATCAGAGCTTTAGAAACAGTAAGATTTGTGTGTAACCTTAAGACAAAATAAATAAAAATGGGAGAATTGGATAAAAATGTGAAATTTTTTTTACACATTTTACCAATAAATCCAGTAAAATCTCCAGAAAAGTAAAAAAAAAGTACAATGTTAAAGTATACTTTGTTCTGAAAAAAACCCAATGTATAATATTACTAGGGTATTATATGGTTATTATATTACTAGGGTATTATAATAATCCAAACATTTGTATAGCTGCCCCTAGCCAGGATTTGAACCTGGTCTCCCATGTCAAAGTTGGTGCCTTAAAACCAGTACAAACCTTGAATGTACCGTTCGCTAAAAACCTAGTAATATATAACCATACAATGCCCTAGTAATATAATAACCATATAAATTACCATATGATAACCTAGTAATATATTAACCATATAATGTAGTGGCTGGATAGTGTACTGGTTACTGCCTTAGACATGGGAGACCAGGGTTCGAATGGCAGCTATACAAATGTTATGGTTGTTATATTACTAGGGTATTATAATAATCCAATTATATTATTACCCTCGAATAGAGATGGGGGGGTTCGACACCAACTGTCTGCCATGTACAATGCTGTTTGGGCAGTTCCTATAACACCTCTTCGCCTCAATGCAATCACGCCTTGCATTCAGAAGGTCTCCAACACCTGGCTGTGATATGCTTATTGGGACTTTCCAGGGTACATAATTGTTTTTTCACGCATTTTCTATAGGTTGGCAGACAGAAATGCTGCATGCAGTGCATTTTTTAAACGGACTGGAACGTAACTGGATTATAACGTAGCAGGTGTGAACGATATTATGAAATCCTATAGGGTTTTACTGTCTGTCCATTTTTTTTAAACGCACCTGCGTTTGAAAAACCGATACAAACTGATGTAGTGTGAACGAGCCCTAAGCCAGTCAGATGACTAGTGAAACATCTTCAAGAACTAAAAAATTTAAGTCCAGTTGATGTAACTCAGTGATGTTCAATCAGGGGTCCCTAAGGTTACATGGGGGTCCTCAAGAGATTGACAAACTGTATGGATCCACCATTGTGATGAATACATATGTATTATCTACATATTTATCAATGTTCTGTATGAATTATGTGTTTGGTGTATTGATAGAGAGATAAATGAAAATAAGTAATAATGTTTATAAGGGTTCCCACCCTGCGAGGAATTTGAGTGCATTTTTTTAAAATAGAGATAATTTATACAAATATAAATGATAGCTCGATAAATATATCAGGGAGATTCAATAATAAAATTTCTTATAAAAAATGGTGCTAATTTTGCCCCAACCAATCAGATCATATTTAATATTTGAAAGATAACATCTGATTGGTTGGGACAGTTAAAAAGTTTGAGAAACACTGATCTAAGTGAATATAACAGACATACCAGGACCTGGTTGAATGAGAACTTTCACAAGTGAAATCCTGCTGGCACTGAAAGGGTTAACGAAGACCACAGATTTTAAATAAGATAAACACAGAGATATTGTCCAGTACAAGGGACTCACTTTAGAGCTGATGCTGTTCCACTAATAAAACACAAACGTAATTGTTTTTTAGCCATAATCTCGAAGGGAGTAGAATTGCAATACACAGGAACCTGCCTTTCTATTACTATTATCCACATATGACAACCAAGGACATTTTGTTTGAAATGAACATCCAAGGACAAACACTTACAATGTCAAAATATATCTACCCAACACCCATCAACCTGCCATCGGGAGAATCCATGAAAGGTCCACTAGAAAGGTGGCAGTGCAGGCGGGAATTCTCCTGTGCTCGGGGACCCGCAATTTTCTCTCTTCCCTATACTATCTGCCACCTTTCTAGTAAGCCGTCTCTCACCTGGATGATGGATCCTGCTCTCAGTAAGTAATCACCGTGGGCTGCCTGCCATACCTATCTAAATTAAAGGCTTTCTAAAAGGTTCGAACTTTAATCAGAGGGGATTTTAACTTCACCTTTAATCTCCATATAGACACTACTGACCCAGATTCTCTCACTCCCCTTTGGGAATACAAAGACATGGTCATGGAGACTTAAACATGATACACACCATGCAATATTTTGGCCCGATCGACCAATAGTTCAGTGTATCTGTCGATTGGGCCAAATTAATTGCATATTTTTTCGAGACGACTGATCATTCAAATCAGACAAACGCATTATCCAAAAACCACGCCCAATCATGTGGTCCTCTATGGACGTCCCGATCGGTCATGGAAAACGGTCAGCTGTGCCCACTATTGCTGCGACAGATGGTCCTTCCTCCTGCCAGACCGGAAGAGCTGATTGGTCAGTCAGGAGGAAATATTGCATGGTGTGCACCATGCTTTAATAATCATAAGGATTGTGTAGATCTGATTAAATGAACAATTGCAGTGGGAGGCTCTAAAATGCTTTATCCACATCATTCTTATCCGGGAAGGGATAAAAGCTAATAAAGCATGTCTTCCATATATCCCATCCCTACAAGCAGGGGCACTTCTAGGGTTTTTGCTGCCTGAGCCAAACTTTTGAATGCCGCCCTTCACGTGCTGCCACGTTAAAGTGGGTGTGGCTTTGTAGATGGCCGTGGCTTTTTGATGGTTGGCGTGGGTAAGATTTTACAATTTGAACTTCCTATCACAGGTATTTAAACAGTTCCTCAGACAGTCAATTACCAATAATGTAAATTCCTATAAACAGATATTACATCCCTTTCCCAAACAGCTTGTGTTCCCACTACCATATTGCTCCTTTCAGGTTTTTGTTAATCAAAATAATTTATTTTATAGCCTGTGCTATATATGTTGGTTCAACTGTTACAATACATTAGAAATGCCATACTTTTAGTATAAAAGATTTTACCCAAAAGATTTGTAAGCTTGTCACCACGTCAAGGTAGACTCATTCAAGGCCAAGGTAAGGTAGACTCGTTCAAGGCCAAGGTAGACTCGTTCAAGGCCAAGGTAAGGTAGACTCGTTCAAGGCCAAGGTAGACTTTCAGCAGGGCTCTAACTAGCATAACTAGACTAACCTACCCTAATAAACTAACTAAAGCTAACCTAATCATATAAAAAGCCTTTTAATAACATCATATCTGTTACTAGGGAAATTCAATAAGAGTTGTTTAGTTTTTGCTGCTTTCAGACTATGGAGTATAACAATTTCATTTTAGTTTTCCTTTAACTTGTAACATTCTGTGCATCTATTGGAGGTAAAGACAGCCAGCAGGGAGACACCATTGGACAATATTCTGGACCGATCAACTGATTGCAGCATCTGACAGTGGAAATAGCATCTCATGCGTATGTGGTTTTAGTATTGGCTCTTCCCTCCCTTAGATACATAGAATGTTATTAAAGGGCATGTCCACCCCCAAAACTATAATCCCCCCCAACTACTGGCCCCATCATGTAGTGTAGTTTAATCCTTACCTCACATCCCAGCTCCATATGGTTCTCCTGTAGTCCCCCCCCAAAATCCCCAAAACCGCCCCCCAGGAGGATAGCAGATTCCATATAGGACTCTGCCTCCTACCTGGCCTCCGGGAGAAGTTTGGCATGCGTACTGCAGCCCTTCTCCCCCCCCCCTCCGGATTACCTCCCCCTAGCATAAATTCCCTTTAATATAGTAACCCCCCTGGTCTCCCAGCCCCAACCGCCCCAAACTTTTACTTACCTTCCCTCTTTCCTCCGCTGCTCTGAATGACCGGCAGCCGCGTCCGTGATTGTGATTGGCTGAGCGGCAGCCAATCACGGGCGCGTCGGAGGAAAGAGGGGAGGTAAGTAGAGTTTGGGGCACTTTCTAAAGATAAAAATTAAGGGTTTGGGGCTGGGAGACCAGGGGGATTACTATATTAAAAGTTAATTTTAAGGGTGGACATACCCTTTAAAGGGCATTAAAACACTGACACGTAACTCTCACAGGAATATTCTGAGATGGAAAAAACAGGCACCCAGCACGCCACCCCAAAGGCTCCGAAAAAGACTCACTGACACACAAAAACTCAGTGTGTCACAGTATCACTGTCATGATAGAAGGCAAAGGGAAAGGCAACAGATGCTGAGAAGATTCCAACTTGACTGCTTCACCTGCTCTCTCTGTAATATCCGCACTGCCACTGTGCCACACCTGTCCCTCCCTTGGCTGCTGCTGCTGGACTGTCAATCACCTGCTGTAACAAGAAAGGAGCCTCAGAGGACCAATAGGCACCAATGTAGGAATAGTGCTGTGCACTATGGGAGCATTTTGATTGGTTCCACTGACTTCCTTCCTTGACTAGGAGCTGTATGTCACACTGAGCAGCAGGGTGGGTGTGCTGACTCTTAAGAAGCAGAAGTGAAGTTGAAGCAAGGTACCGTGTATTGGGGTCATGCTCAGACTCGTGGCCGCATGTGCACATTTACCGGGTAAAACCTTTTTTTTCACCACTGCCTGTCTGACGCCTTTCTTCTTCAGTGCAGGGGTGCCGCCTGAGACAAATGTCTCCCTCTGCCTAATGGGAGATGTGGCCCTGTCAGACTGGGCAGAAATATTTGCTGGAAGCGTCTAACTCGGTGGTTAGCACTGATCCCTTGCAGCGCTGAGGTCCTGAGTTTGATTCCACCCTTGGACACATCTGCAAGGAGTTTGTATGTTCTCCTCGTGCTTGCGTGGGTTTCCTTCACAATCATAAAGACATACTGATAGGTTG
This sequence comes from Hymenochirus boettgeri, assembly GCA_019447015.1. Taxonomy (NCBI): domain Eukaryota; kingdom Metazoa; phylum Chordata; class Amphibia; order Anura; family Pipidae; genus Hymenochirus; species Hymenochirus boettgeri. Next base: position 15,392 of record JAACNH010000884.1, on the reverse strand, counting down.
TATGTGTCAAATAAATGTGCTTAGATTGTAAGCTCTGCGGGGCAGGGCCCAATATGACTATTTGTGTAATTGTAAAGTGCTACGGAAGATGTCCCCTGACTGGTGTTTCTTATTTAGGGATCTGTGTTTTTGACAATGGGTTACAAGACCGTATCAAGGTATCTTCCTATAGGTTCCAAGAGTCCAACCTTTAGCAGAAATAATTGGGCATCTTGGTGGATTGCATTCATCCTTATGTGTTTTTGGGATTGTGTATATCACTGGAATTTTGGGTGATTTTAAAAACAAGTATTCCAATGTCTGTTGGTCAATGGTTCACATTATTACCACATTTAAATTCAGGTATAGTGCATGATTTCTCTGGCACAGCTGTATCATCAAAAAATCATTCAGATTAGGCAATCTGTTCATCTTATAACGTCTACTTCCCATTCAAATGGTTTAAACTTTAGTTGGTGCAAAAAGATAGACCCTTTTGTAAAGTACCCACCTCAATGTCTGTAAGTTGAAGATCGCAGGCGGTATGTGCGGCCAACTTATCTAACTATAGATGTGATATAGATGTCTTGAGTGTCCATCTCTCCTTATTATCATATATATCATTATTGGTGCTTGAGTGTGTACTGGTTCCAATCCAAAATCTCCTTCATATCCTTTCCTCTTACATGCTATGGAGGGTCCTCGGCATGCAAACATGTCCCCGGGATCAACTTATACTGCATGATAATGGACACAACCTCACTCCCACGTGTTCTCCCGAAGCTAACACGATAGTTGGACCTGCTTCTCGCTCTTCTCCTGTTGACCGGAATCCTTGTGAACCATCTGCATACTCTGGCTTGATTATAATCCTCTGTAACCCACTTTATTTTCTCTCTTAAAATGCAATAAATCATTTTTTTACTGTTCCACTTGTGTTGATTTTATTAAATAACTCCATTTTGGTGATTGGCTATAAACGCTACAGTCTGTTTCATAGTTTCCTGGCTATTTCTTCTATAACCAGCACCATAAGCTCAAATTAGCATTTATTTAGGACACCAAACCCATTTGCGGCAGAACTCAGGGTTCAGATGTCTAAAACTTTAAGTCCAGTTGATCTAACTGAATATCACCGATATACCGTGACCTGGATGGGTGAGTATCACCGATATACCGTGACCTGGATGGGCGAATATCACCGATATACCTCCCTGGATGGCGAATATCACCGATATACCGTGACCTGGATGGGGCGAATATCACCGATATACCGTGACCTGGAGGGGAATATCACCGATATACCGTGACCTGATGGGCGAATATCACCGATATACCGTGACCTGGATGGGCGATATCACCGATATACCGTGACCTGGATGTCGAATATCACCGATATACCGTGACCTGGATGGGCGAATATCACCGATATACCGTGACCTGGATGGGCGAATATCACCGATATACCGTGACCTGGATGGGCGAATATCACCGATATACCGTGACCTGGATGGGCGATATCACCGATATACCGTGACCTGGATGGGGCGAATATCACCGATATACCGTGACCTGGATGGGTGAGTATCACCGATATACCGTGACCTGGATGGGTGAGTATCACCGATATACCGTGACCTGGATGGGTGAATATCACCGATATACCGTGACCTGGATGGGTGAATATCACCGATATACCGTGACCTGGATGGGTGAATATCACCGATATACCGTGACATGGATGGATGAGAACCACCGATATACCGTGACATGGATGGATGAGAGCATTCACAAGCATAGAACCCCATTGTTTGCATTCACCAAAAACAGTGTAAAGAAAGCTTTTCATTGAACCCCTAGGATGCCAAGAAGAATCCATTTAGCCTCCCATTGTAATAAAAGCATATCTTAATCAATATCAGATTAATTTAAACAAGACATTAATCATCCTAAATCACTTAATGGGAAATGGAGCTAAATAAGAAATTATCTATGGAATACTGGGAAACCAGCTTCAATTTATCCCATAAATTCTCCATAACTAAGCACAGGAAAAAAAAAAAGAAATACTATATATGTGGTACCATTGTCTACTACACTCCACAAGATATTTCCTAATGTCTCACAGATACTGGAGATGCAGACAAGACAGTGGCACCAAGTCTCACATGCCCAATTCCTTTTATTCATTTTAATTGGCTGAATTAAATCATTATTGTAGAGTATTGTATGGTCCCTCCTCAATCCACATAAACTGTCTGTGCCTGCACTCTGCTCACCCATAAACTACATAGCCCCCCCCAGTCACACCTCTGTAGTTACTACCATTAGGGAACATGTGGTCTGTATTCTAGGCATCATAGAGGGGGCTCCAGAGGTAGAATGAAGGAGAGACCCTACATTATCACCTTAATAAACAATCCTATTCATTGGTTAAACTTACCCCTATCAGTAAGTGGACCTGCTGTGCTTTCCATTGGGTCCAGATGATCTTCCCATTCAGGTTCTTCTTTCTCTATCTTTATCTGGAATATTTCTGGTCCGAACCCTGGGACCCCTGTCAGTAGGACACAGATAGGCTAATGTTAAACTGGGGATAGTACAATGTAGCCCAGGAGTTACAGTATAACATTGGGTAAGCTGTGCTACTTCGGAACATATTTAGAAACTGTGCAGGCCCCATAAAATGAATGTAAACCCAGTGTAACCTGATATTACACTGTGTAGTGGGGATTTTACTCATTTAAACAATATTGACAATTATTACATCTCATAATCTAAGAACAACTACAACTTAAATTACTGAATGAACAGAAACAGAACAGTTCAGGTTCTTAGATTTAGACTTTCAAAATTTATAACAAGACTTATCAAGTCACACCTGGCAGCTACACACAGACCTCTATGGGATTCCCTTCTCTTTTGTTTTTTTAGGGAGAGCTCCACTGCACATGTCAGGAAGAGGCAGATACAGATTACACACAGAGATAGGCTCCTACTCTTCATTTTTCTGGAATTTCATCAGGCCCTGCAGGACAACCATATGGAGCAGGAGAGAAAGGTAGGGATCTTTTAACACTGCAGTGGGTCAAATTTTACTTGGGGGTGGATATGACCTTTAACTTTATATAACAAAATATTTTTTTCTATTCACACAGCTGGAGTGTGTTTCATTACGAGGGGAGGGAGGGAGGGGGCGGGGAGGGTAGCTCTTGTTATTGTACTTAAGTGAATCTGACACGCAGATCTGTAACCCTGAGGACGGCCCTGTGGTAATGGGCTGAAACGCGTAGGTTCTCTGCCTACTTAGTTGTTGGTAATAAATCTGTTAAAAGACCCAGGAGTGCTCCGTTCGTTCCTTGACAAAATATTATTTTATAGATTACTGACCCAGCACAACTAATCTTCCTATCACTTGTTACTTACCCCCATCAATAGGTGGAGCTGCTGAGCTTTCCATTGGTTTCAGTTCTGTTCTTTCTAATTCACTGTCAACCTGTGGAAATACAAATATAATGTAAGGAAATGCCTTGTACATTATACAGAGTTATAATCCTGTGTGTAACATCTACAGATACATTAGGTACAAACCATCTAATGTAAAACTGGGGGTGAGGAAATGCCTTGTACATTATACAGGGTTATAATCCTGTGTGTAACATCTACAGATACATTAGGAACAAACCATCTAATGTAAAACTGGGGGTGAGGAAATGCCTTGTACATTATACAGGGTTATAATCCTGTGTGTAACATCTACAGATACAATTAGGAACAACCATCTAATGTAAAACTGGGGGTGAGGAAATGCTGTACATTATACGGGTTATAATCCGTGTGTAACATCTACAGATACATTGAACAAACCACTAATGTAAAAACTGGGGTGAGGAAATACCTTGTACATTATACAGGGTTATAATCCTGTGTGTAACATCTACAGATACATTAGGAACAAACCATCTAATGTAAAAAACTGGGGGTGAGGAAATACCTTGTACATTATACAGGGTTATAATCCTGTGTGTAACATCTACAGATACATTAGGAACAAACCATCTAATGTAAAAAACTGGGGGTGAGGAAAGCCTTGTACATTATACAGGGTTATAATCCTGTGTGTAACATCTACGATACATTAGGAACAAAACCATCTAATGTAAAAACTGGGGGTGAAGGAAATGCCTTGTACATTATACAGGGTTAATAATCCTGTGTGTAACATCTACAGATACATTAGGAACAAACCATCTAATGTAAAAAACTGGGGGTGAGGAAATGCTTGTACATTATACAGGGTTATAACCTTGGGTGTAACATCTACAGATACATAGGAACACACTAATGTAAAAAACTGGGGTGAGGAATACCTTGTACATTATACAGGGTTATAATCCTGTGTGTAACATCTACAGATACATTAGGAACAAACCATCTAATGTAAAAAACTGGGGGTGAGGAAATGCCTTGTACTTTATACACATTTTTAACCGGGTCATACACTGCAGTCTACTGAATCAAAAACAGAATTTATCACATTTAAAAAACAAAAAAACAATCAGGATCCAGGAGAGAGGGTAAAGAATTTACCTGCTCACTTGCACCCCCGGTGCATAGTTGGATAGGTGCTGATGGACTGTCTCCTATGTGTAATCCATGACTATGCGCCGGGGGAGCGAGTGAGAAGGGAAGTTTTTATGAGGAATGGGAAGTAACACAGCTCCTTCAATAAAACTTAATTCCCAAAAAATCACAGCATTTGCATTTTAAAGGGTTGTAAAATATTAGATTTGCACTTTATAGGTTTGGACCTGGGCACCCTCATTTTCGACCCTGACCCATCAATCACAATGTCACATGGTTTGTAGGGGGGGTTATGAGGGTGTAAACGTTTTTTGGGATTTTTCACTAGTTATACCCCAGGAAGGGGCATAGCACCCCCAAAATGTTGCATCATGTTGTTTTACTTTAAAATGAATTTTTTTATAGTTAATACCTCCCAACATTTGGAAAGTCCAATGAGGACAAGAAATTTTGGTCCAACTTTTTCAAAGCCACACCCATTTTTTATTGTAATGCCCACTTTGAGGTAACGCCCATTTAAAGACCAATATTGCCATTTTACATTGTTACCGACCAGATTTTAAAGTGTGTGATACGGTCAAGACAACACACCGTCGCTCTCATACCCTGACCAACATACAAACCGTCGCTCTCATACCCTGACCAACATACAAACCGCGCTTCATACTGACAAATACAACGTCGCTTCATACCTGACCAAATACACCGCGGAATGTTGGAGGGTATGTGTTTCTATCAGTGTACCTATTAAAGGGGGAATGTTGGAGGGTATGTGTATCATCAGTGTACCTATTAAAGGGGGAATGTTGGAGGGTATGTGTATCTCAGTGTACCTATTAAAGGGGAATGTTGGAGGGTATGTGTATCTTCATGTACCTATTAAAGGGGGAATTGGGTTGTGTATCATCAGTGTACCTATAAAGGGGAATGTGGAGGTATGTATCGATCAGTGTACCTATTAAAGGGGAATTTGGAGGGTATGTGTATATCATTGTACCTATTAAAGGGGGAATGTTGAGGGTATGTTGTTCTATCAGTGTACCTATTAAAGGGGGAATGTTGGAGGGTATGTGTATCTTCAGGTACCTATAAGGGGGGAATGTTGGAGGTATGTGTATCTATTCAGTTACCTATTAAAGGGGGAATGTTGGAGGGTAGTGTATCTATCAGTGTACCTATTAAAGGGGGAATTTTGGAGGGTATGTGTATCTATCAGTGTACCTTTAAAGGGGGAATGTTGAGGGTAGTGATCTAGTGTCGTCATGGTACCTATTAAAGGGGGAATGTTGGAGGGTATGTGTATCATCAGTGTACCTATTAAAGGGGGAATGTTGGGGGTATGTGTATCGTATCAGTGTACCTATTAAAGGGGGAATGTTGGAGGGTATGTGTATCTATCAGTGTACCTATTAAAGGGGGATGGTTGGGGTATTATCTATCAGTGTACCTATTAAGGGGGATGTTGGAGGTATGTGTATCATCATGTACCTATTAAGGGGGAATGTTGGAGGTATGTGTATCTATCAGTGTACCTATTAAAGGGGAATGTTGGAGGGTAGTGTATCATCAGTGTACCTATTAAGGGGGAATGTTGGAGGGTATGTGTATCTATCAGTGTACCTATTAAGGGGGAATGTTGGAGGGTTATTGTAATCTATCGTGTACCTATTAAAGGGGAATGTTGGAGGGTATGTGTATCTATCAGTGTACCTATTAAAGGGGGAATGTTGGAGGGTATGTGTATCTATCAGTGTACCTATTAAAGGGGAAGTTGGGGTAGTATTGTGTTCTTTCAGGGTACCTAAAGGGGGAATGTTGGAGGGTATGTGTTCATCAGTGTACCTATTAAAGGGGGAATGTTGTGAGGGTATGTGTGTCTATCAGTGGTAACTATTAAAGGGGAATGTTGGAGGTTATGTGTCTATCGTGTAACTATTAAAGGGGGAATGTTGGAGGGTATGTGTGTTCTATAGTGTAACTATAAAGGGGAATGTTGGAGGTATGTGTTTTTCTATAAGTGTAACATAAAGGGGGAATGTTTGGAGGTATGTGTTTCTATAAGTGTAACTATTAAAGGGGGAATGTTGGAGGTATGGTTTTCTATAAGTGAACATTAAGGGGGAATGTTTGGAGGTATGTGTTTCTATAAGTGTAACTATTAAAGGGGTAATGTTGGAGGGTATGTTTTTCTATAAGTGAAACTATTAAGGGAAGGGGAATGTGGAGGTTATGTGTTTCTATAAGTGTAACTATTAAAGGGGGAATGTTTGGTTTGGTTTCTATCTATAAGTGTTATATTAAAGGGAATGTTGGAGGGTATGTGTTTCTATAAGTGTAAATATTAAAGGGGAATGTTGGAGGGTATGTTGTATCTATATTACTATTAAAAGGGGAATGTTGAGGGTAGTGTATTATAAGTGTACATTAAAAGGGGATGTTGAGGGTATGTGTTCTATAGTGTAACTATTAAAGGGGGAATTTTGGAGGGTATGTGTATTATCTATAAGTGTAACTATTAAAGGGGAATGTTGGAGGGTATGTGTTCTATAAGTGTAACTATTAAGGGGGAATGTGGAGGGTATGTGTATCTATAAGTGTACTATTAAGGGGAAGTTGGAGGTATTTGTATCTATAAGTGACCTATTAAAGGGGAAGTTGGAGGGTATGTGTTTCTATAAGTGTACTATTAAAGGGGGGAATGTTGGAGGGTATTTTGTACTAAGTGTAACATAAAGGGAATTGGAGGGTATGTGTTTATAGTAACTATTAAAGGGGGAATGTTGGAGGGTATGTGTTTCTATGTGTCAATCTAAAAGGGGGAATGTTGAGGGTATTGTTTCTATAGAGTAACTAATTAAAGGGGAATGGTTGGAGGGTGTTTTTATAGTGTAACTATAAAGGGGGAATGTTGGAGGGTATGTGTTCTATCAAGTGTAACTATTAAGGGGAATGTTGGAGGGTATGTGTTTCTATAAAGGAGGGATGTTGGAGGGTGTTTCTATAAAAGGGGGATGTTGGAGGGTATGTGTTTCTAAAGTGTAACTATTAAGGGGTAATGTTGAGGGTATGTGTATATAAGTGTAACTATTAAAGGGCTAATGTTGGAGGGTATGTGTTTCTATAAAAGGGGGGATGTTGGAGGGTATGTGTTTCTATAAGTGTAACTATTAAAGGGGGAATGTGGGGGTTGGAGGGTGTGGTTTTCTATATGGTAACTATTAAAGGGTAATGTTGTGAGGGTATGTGTTTCTATAAGGTAACTATTAAGGGCTAATGTTGTAGGGTAATTGTTTCTATAAGTGTAACTATTAAAGGGGAATGTGGAGGGTATGTGTTTCTATAAGTGTAACTATTAGGGGAATGTTGGAGGGTATGTGTATCTATAAGTGTAACTATTAAAGGGAATGTTGGAGGTATGTGTATCTATAAGTGTAACTATTAAGGGAATGTTGGAGGGTATGTGTTTCTATAATAAGGGGGAAGTTGGAGGGTATGTGTTCTATAAGTAACTATTAAAGGGGGAAGTTGTAGGTATGTGTTTTCTATAAGTGTATATTAAGGGAATGTTGGAGGGTATGTGTTGTCTATAAGTGTAACTATTAAAGGGGGAATGTTGGGGGTATGGTGGTCTATAAGTGTAACTATTAAAGGGGAATGTTGGAGGGTATGTGTTTCTTATCAAAGAGCATGTTGGAGGATATTTCTTAAGTGTAAACTATTAAAGGGGGAAGGTGGGGGGGTATGTGTTTCTATAAGTGTAACTATAAAGGGGAATGTAGGGTATGTGTATCTTAATTGTAACTATTAAAGGGAATATGGAGGGTAGTGTATCTATAAGTTAACTAAAAGGGGGAAGGTTGGAGGGTATGGTGTTTCTATCAGTGTAACTATTAAAGGGAAGGTTGGAGGGTCTGTGTTTCTATCAGTGTTACTATTAAAGGGGGAAGTGTTGGAGGGTATGTGTATCTATAAGTGTAACTATTAACGGGGGAAGTTGGAGGTATGTGTTTGTATAAATGTGAACTATAAATGGGGAATGTTGGAGGGTAGGTTATCTATAAGTGTAACTATTAAAGGGGAATGTTGGAGGGTATGTGTTTTATAAGTTAACTATTAAATGGGAATTTGATGGTATGTGTTTCTATCAGTGTAACTATTAAGGGGGAAGTTGGAGGGTTATGTGTTTCTATCATGTAACTATTAAAGGGGAATGTTGGAGGGATTGTTTTCTATCAATGTAACTATTAAAGGGGAAATGTTGTGAGGTATGTGTATCTATAAGTTAACTATTAAAGGGGGAATGTTGGAGGGTATGTGTTCTATAAGTAACTATTAAAGGGGGAATGTTGAGGGTATGTGTATCTTAAGTGTAACTATAAAGGGGAATGTTGGAGGGTATGGTGATCTATAAGTGTAACTATTAAAGGGTGAATGTTGGAGGGTATGTGTTCTATATATTGTAACTATTAAAGGGGTAATGTTGGAGGGTATTTGTATCTATAGTGTAACTATTAAAGGGGTAATGTTGGAGGGTATGTTATCTATAAGTGTACATTAAAGGGGAATGTTGGAGGGTATGTTGTATCTATAAGTGTAACTATTAAAGGGGAATGTTGGAGGGTAATGTGTTCTTATAAGTGTACCTATTAAGGGGAATGTTGGAGGGTATGTGTTCATAATGTAACTATTAAAGGGAATGTTGGAGGGTATTTTTTTCTATAGTGTAATAATCTATTTAAAGGGGAATGTTGGAGGGATGTGTTTATCTATAAGTATAACTATTAAAGGGGAATGTTGGGAGGGTATGTTTTCTATAGTGTAACTATTAAGGGGTAATGTTGGAGGGTATGTGTACTATAAGTATAACTATTAAAGGGTAATGTTGGGGGGTATGTGTTTCTATAAGTGTTAACTATTAAAGGGGGAATGTTGGAGGGTAGTGTATCTATAAGTATAACTATTAAAGGGGAATGTTGGGGGTATGTGTTTCTATAAGGTAACTATTAAAGGGAATTTGGAGGGTATGTGTATCTAAAGTAACTTAAAGGGTAAGTTGGAGGGTATGTGTATCTATAAGTATAACTATTAAAAGGGAATGTTGGAGGGTATGTTGTTTCTATAAGTGTAACTTTAAAGGGGAATGTTGGAGGGTAATGTGTATCTATAAGTGTAACTATTAAAGGGGGAATGTTGGAGGGTATGTGTATCTAAAGTGTAACTATTAAAAGGGGGAATGTTGGGAGGGTATGTGTATCTATAAGTGTAACTATTAAAGGGGGAATGTTGGAGGGTATGTGTTCTATAAGTGTAACTATTAAAGGGGGAATGTTGGAGGTATGTGTATTTCAAAGTGTAACTATTAAAGGGGGAACTGTTGGAGGTTAATGTGTTTTTAAGTTAACATTAAGGGGGAATGTTGGAGGGTATGTGTTTCTATAAGTGTAACTATTAAAGGGGTATGTTGGAGGGTATGTGTACTATAAGTGTAACTATTAAGGGGAATGTTTGGAGGGTAAGTGTTTCTATAAGTGTAACTATTAAAGGGGGAATGGTTTGAGGGTATGTGTATCTATAAGTATAACTATTAAAGGGGTAATGTTGGAGGGTATGTGTGTTCTATAAGTGTAACTATTAAGGGGATGTTGAGGGTATGTGTATCTATAAGTGTAACTATTAAAGGGGAATGTTGGAGGGTATGTTTATCTATAAGTGTACTATTAAAGGGGAATGTTGGAGGGTATGTGTCTATAAGTGTAACTATTAAGGGGTAATTTTGGAGGTAGTGTTTCTATAAGTGTAACTATAAAGGGGGAATGTTGGGGGTATGTGTTTCTATAAGTGTAAACTATTAAAGGGGAATGTTGAAGGGTATGTGTATCTATAAGTGTAACTATTAAGGGGAAGTGGGAGTGGTTGTGTATCTTATAAGTGTAACTATTAAAGGGGGAATGTTGGAGGGTTGTGTATCTATAAGTGTTAACTATTAAAGGGGAATGTTGGAGGGTATGTGTATCTATAAGTGTACTATTAAAGGGGGAATGTTTGAGGGTATGTGTATCTATAAGTGTAACTATTAAAGGGGAATGTTGGGGGTATGTGTTTCATAATGGTAACTATTAAAGGGGGAATGTTGGAGGGTATGTTTATCTATAAGTGTAAACTATTAAAGGGGGAATGTTGGAGGGTATTGTATCTATAAGTGTAACTATTAAAGAGGAGATGGTTGGAGGGTACGTGTTTTCATAATAAGTGTAACTATTAAAGGGGGAAGGTTGGAGTAGGTGTATCTATAATTTAACTAAAGGGGGAATGTGTGAGGGTATGTGTTATCTATAAGTGTACTATACAAGGGGAATGTTGGAGGTATGTGTTCTATAAGTGACTATTAAAGGAATGTTGGAGGGTAGTGTATCTATAAGTGTAACTATTAAAAGGGGAATGTTGGAGGGTATGTGTATCTATAAGTGTAACTATAAAGGGAATGTTGGAGGTTGTTATCTATAAGTGTAACTATTAAAGGGGGAATGTTTGGAGGGTACGTGTTGATCTATAAGTGTAACTTTAAGAGGAATGTTGGAGGTATGTGTTTCTATAAGTGTAACTATTAAAGGGGGAATGTTGGAGGGTATGTGTATCTATAAGTGTAACTATTAAAGGGGGAATGTTGGAGGGTATGTGTATATATGTATTTATGCTAGATTAACATTAGAGACATTGTAAATTCAATGAACCAACACCAGTGAATTAATAACATTTTATAATATATATATATATATACATACACACACACACATACATTCTCATTTAAACCCTGTTATCAGGTAAATATAAATTAAAACATTCGACAACGACATTGAAACTAATTAGAAGTTTCAATGTAGAGGATTGAAAATGTTTCACGGTCCCTATGGAACTAAGCACCATGGGAAATTCAGAGCTACCGAGCATGTCTATAGCTGAAAAATAGAGTGTTCAATCTGGATTTATTAAAACTACTGATAAATTTCTAACCTTAGAACCTAAATGTGATTTTCCCCAATTAAGTTCCCCTTTAACATCCTCTATCTTCTGCAGTTAGACCAGTATAAAGGATTTTATATAGTATTCTCCCTGTCCCCCTAGCCCCAACCGCTATAGTTTTTTAAGTTCAGAAAGTGCCCCAAATATGACTTACCTTCCCTCTTTCCTCCGCCGCACTGCCAGGACCTCTGCTTGCGAGAAATTGCAAGCAGAGGGGCGGGACCGGCAGTCACGTCTGTGATTTGCTGAGCGGCAGCCAATCACGGACGCGGCTGCCGGGAGTTCAGTGTGGCAGAAGAAAGAGGGAAGGTAAGTAATATTTGGGGCACTTTCTGAACTTAAAACTATAGCGGTTGGGGCTGGGGGGACAGGGAGAATATTATGTATAAATGATTTTACGCTAGGGGGAGGGAATCCTAATTGGGAGGGGAAGGGAGGGGGAGAAGGGCTGCAGTACACATGCCAAACTTCTCCCGGAGGGGAGACAGGAGGCAGAGTCCTATATGGACTCTGCAGTACTCTGGTGGGCGTTTTTTTGTACTTTAGGGGGGGGGGGATCAGCAAGAAGAACCAGAATGGAGCTGGGATGTAAGGTAGGGATTTAAACTACACTACACAATGGGGCCAGTGTGGGGGGATTATAGTTTTGGGAGTGGACATGCCCTTTAGGCCACACATCTTTCCCCACTTAAGTCAACGCGCCATTGAAGTAGGCGTGCACACAATTGGTCTATGAATCTAGACATATAGAATAGAAAGTTTGAGACACAGATTGATAACAGATTGATAGAATAGATTTTCAAGAATTTGTGATCCACACAGTGACCATTACACCCCTCACTTGCCACACAGGAGTTCTAACCAGCAATGACCATTACCCCCTCATTGCCACAACAGGAGTTTCTTGAACCAGCAATGACCATTAACCCCCTCATTGCCACACAGGAGTTTCTGAACAGCAATGACCATTAACCCCCTCATTGCCACACAGGAGTTTCTGACCAGCAATGACCATTAAACCCCCCCATTGCCACCAGGAGTTCTGACGCACAATGACCATTAACCCCCTCATTGCCACACAGGAGTTTCTGAACCAATGACCATTACCCCTACATTACCACATAGCAGTTTGAGAAATCAGCACAGTGAACATTAACCCCTACTTTCTACACACAGAGATTGATATCCAGCACACATGGACTATTAACCCCCACATTACCACATAGAGATTGAGATCGGTGACCATTTAACCCCAACATTGCCAGATAGGAGTTTGAGAACCGCACAGTAACTATTACCCCCTCACATTAACATATACACATTTCAGAACCAGCAACACAGTGACCATTTTACCCCCATTCCCCAATCCTCCCATTCCAGTTTAACACTTACTGCAAACTTCATTTTTGATAATGTGCTGAACCAGGGCTGAAGAGGGGTTAATATCTGTAGAAACCAGACTTTCACTTTCATTTCTCCTTTCCTGCTTCCACGATGCGTCGCTGATCTGAGAGACGAGCTGAGTTGCTCCACTGTACAACATTAACAGATCTGTGACCCGCCATGTGGACATAACTACTGTCAGGGCTGCATTGGGAATGTGCTGGGTGGCCCAGGAGGGATCTGGGGTTTATTCCTGCCCCTGAATGTAGAGCAGAGTTTCAGGACCCGTCCTCCCTGCAGAGGAACAGGAAGCTTGGGGAACATAGCAACAGCGATTCCTTTACACAGCCGGAGACACTGGGAGACACTGGGATCGCGTACTTACTGTGAGGATCCTTAGCTGCTGTTATATCCTGTTCTGCCTGTGAGGCTCTCTGTGTAAGAAACACCTGGGATGCACGCAAGGCACGGGACATCTTAGTAACACCCACAATGCAATGGGACCAACTGGAATGCCTCCATCCATGATGAACTGAAATATTATGCTGGGATGATAGTGTCTGTGTCTGTGTGTCCTGCTGTCTGGCTGGAATCACAGGGACAACAATGGGAGCTGCTGGGTGAGGCCTCTGAGAAGAAGAAAGAGAAACTGAGAAATGTTCTGGATAAACTGACCTCAGAAGAGGAGGAACTGAGAAAAGAGTCAGAGCCTCCAGAGAACAGGAGAGAACACAAGAAAGAGAAGCAGCTGGTGACACGAGACAGTCACTGCCCGTTTAGGGACATCAGGGAACAGCTGGAAGCCCTAGAGAAGAGAGTCCTGAGTGAGATCTCCTGGCAGGAGATGAGGTTTCACTCACACTCACTGATCTAATCCAACACGGATGGAAATAAAGAATAATGAGCTACGCAGCAGATCCATCACATGAAAGCTGTGGCAGTATGCAGATCCACTAACTGTCTTACAGGACGGCAGGAATCAGATGGAGCTGCCATATGTGTGGCGAGGGTGGAGATAATGAGGACAGAGAGAGAGATGATATGACGGTCCCTGATATATGGGATGTGGATGTGGATCTGATCTCAGAGACATTACTGACGGATTAGCTGGGATTGTGACTGGGGTAAGGGAAAGATCTATGGACAGTGAGTTACAGACATGTTACTGGATTAAACACAGCTTGGTAAAATGTATCTATATCAGGGACAGGAAAACCGTAACATTCTCCATCTATAGACCAACTTACCCATCATCCCCCTGGAGATTTAAGTATCATCAGGTTTTAACCACCAGGAGTTTCCCTCAGGGCGACATCTACTGGGATGTGGAGGAAGTGAATCAGGGACCTGGGAGGTGGGGGTTTTCCTATCCCAGTATAAGAGGGATGATGATAACGCTGGATTGGGGATAATAAAAGTCCTGGTGTGTGTACAGACGGTATAATAATACCTTAAAGTGAAACATGACAGTAAGATATTAATGTACACCAGTCCCTTCCTGAATAGATCCGAATCTCCCTGGACTATGAGGCCGGACGTCTGTCTTTTATAGTCAGTGACCAATCAGACACTTACACACCTTCACCGCCACCTTCACTGAGCCCTCCATGGGGCATTCTGTGTATCATACAATGGTGGCTGGGTGACAATCATTAGTTAGGTGTCTGGTTACTGTAACATTCCCTGATCACTGACAGATCCATTAGTGGTACCAGACACCCAATAACATGATTATTTTAATAACATTGGCAGGCAAAATGATGGTATAAATGTTTTTTTAAACATATAACATGTGAAGAAAAAACAGTTTAGAAGTTTTAAAGAGATTTTTTATCGTTTGGAATAAAATAGTTTTCCATATATATTGGCTTGCCGTGTTGTGGTTTGGTTATTTCGGTTAGGCTCATTGCCACACAGGAGTTTCTGAACCAGCAATGACCATTAACCCCCCCATTGCCACACAGGAGTTTCTGAACCAGCAATGACCATTAACCCCCTCATTGCCACACAGGAGTTTCTGAACCAGCAATGACTCATTGCCACACAGGAGTTTCTGAACCAGCAATGACCATTAACCCCCTCATTGCCACACAGGAGTTTCTGAACCAGCAATGACCATTAACCCCCTCATTGCCACACAGGAGTTTCTGAACCAGCAATGAAAATCTTCTTCCTCTTTTATTTACAGCTTCATACTTACTTAAAACATTTTTTTTAATTAGCCCTCCTGTGTGTTAAACCAGGGCTGAGAGGGTTAATATCTGTAGAAACCAGAACTTTCCCTTTCATTTCTCCTTCCTGCTTCCAGCGATGGCGTCTGCTGATCTGAGAGACGAGCTGAGTTGCTCCATCTGTACAGACATTTATACAGATCTTGTGATCCTGCCATGTGGACATAACTACTGTCAGGGCTGCATTGGGAATGT
>JAACNH010000883.1:64048-127772 GCA_019447015.1 Hymenochirus boettgeri | reverse complement strand
CCCCGCAATCGAAAGGACCCTGGTCACACCAGATCGGATGCCTAGTATACCAGTAATGCTATCACTATTATATAGTACTCCCTGTACCAACCAGACTACAGTATATGTATTATACACAGTAGTCTCATATTATATAGGATCCCTGTACCCACCAAACTGGGGGATTGGCACCGTACCAGGATGTATTAATACCGGTGAGCAGGAAGAGTGAAGAATGTGGAGGGGGGTTTACAGGCCATGTGTGGAGGATACACGGGGGGGCTGTCGGGGGGGGAAGGGGAGGGGGAAAAGGAAGGGGGGGGGGGCGGGGGGGGGGGGGGGAAGGGCACAAGACCGTGAAGGGACACAATGTGTGAATGACTGTGTCGAGTGTGTGACACACACGGGGGGGTGGTGAGAGACGCAAGGAGGAAGAGGAACTAAGTGGAGGTCTGAGCGGACGAGGAATGAGGAAGATAGAAAAGTAGTATCTGGCCCCGTACCAACCAGAATACAGTATATGAGTAATACCATAACTCAATAGTAAGTTCTAACAGAACTTACTTAGGATACAGTAATTCTCATTATCTTGTTACCAACCGAACTACAGTATAGGTATGTAATACCAGTAATTCTCAATATTATAATAGTATCCCGTACCAACGCAGACAACAGTATATGTATTAATACCCGATTAATTCTCAATATTTGAGTTCTAGAACTTATCCAGGGCTTTTTTAAAGTTAGTTCAATAACTTGCAATTACCACCTCTGCTGGAAGACGTTCCACATTTCACCGGTTCTCAACTGTAAAGAACCTCTCCTAACGTCTTTTTTTGTTTAGTAGTTTTTGTCCTCTCCTCTAACAGATGGGCGTACAGTAACATTATTTGTGTTCGGAACACATATCAGTTTTTTGCTTATATACATATTTTTCCTTGCAGTGAAAGACGGATTGCTTGGGCTTCGAAGGATATTCAGCCTAATCAATCATCCACCTGTGAGATTTTTAAAAAGAGGGCATTTTTTCGTTCTTGTTTCATTGTAGTCCAAGAAAAAATATTCCGATCAACACAGGAAAACAGACAGTAATTTATAAAGGGGAAATGTATAAAAGCAATTTTCAAACTGGAAGAGAATGGAAAATTTTCAACGGCAACAGAGGATCCAAACTATGATAGATACGCATTTTATTTCCTTAAGTGGGTACACAACTAGCATTTTGGGTGGTCCTCCTGGACCGCACCGTTCGATACTTTTCGAACGAGTTCGGCCAGGAGGAGGGACTGTCGGTCGCGGCAAAAGCAGCCGCGTCCGATAGTCACCCGCCACCCACCAGTCGTGCGGTCCATAGAGACACGCACGATCGGACGAGTTTTCCACCCGGTCCGATCGTCCTTTCGTCGCATCGGACACCGGTCGAGGTGCGGACTGGCACATTCGGATTCGTATGAATTTCGTCCGATCGAGCGGCGATACAACACTGAAAACACTTGGTCCGATCGGAACCGAAAATATCTATCGTTGTTACCCAGCTTAACTGTAATGGATTTTACACATAGGCTCTAGAAATTTAATTCTTGTTATTCAAAGTCTAGAAGTTTTTGAAAATTTCAAAACCAGAAGAGCGCATGGAAGTTTCCTGGTTAACTGGATGTGTTTTGTGTAGAGGAGATTTAGCCACTATACGTGTTCCCTCAGACCATTTCCAAGAGGTCCTTGAATCATGTGCAGTGTACCATTACACTTTATATCCTAATTTACTCACCATTACTCAGGGGTCCACTTTGAGGTTTCAAAGTTCTGGGTTTTTTTTGAACAATAATCCATATATCTGCAAGTGGAGCCGAGTTGGCCCAAACTCTAGTGGGGATATATTTACCGAGATTTGGGCAAAGGATAAACGGAAAGGGGTTGCGTATTGTTATAATGTGCTTAGTATTATTTGCACTAGGTTTTGTAAGCGAGTGACCAACCAGTTGGGAAATCAGAGATGTGTGAGCGAACTCTGTAACCACCACTAGTGATGGGCCCAGTGCGGGATCTGGAACCGATCCGCAGCGGATTTTGACTAGTTCGGCTCTTGGGGAATTCTTCTACGGTTTTCCGCCTTGCAAAACTTTTCCGAACCGTTGTGTGGCAGAAATTTTTAAATTACAAAGGATTTCGCATATTTTCAGGATTTGTTCCTGTTACATGTGTTTTAAGGGTCCGCGGTCGCGATATTTAAAATTTTTCACGGAGAAAATTGCGGATGCCATGACGAAAATTCGGAACCCGTGGGAGGTAATCTCTACTACACGTGGGTGGAGACTTGTTTTCCAGAAAAATTGCCCAAATGAGATTGAAAACTACGATGTAGCCACACGTGGTGTTTATAAATAGTGTCACTTTAAAGTGTAAAGGTGTTCAGTGAAAAAAAAAGTATTATTTCATTTTATATCAGTTGTGTAAAACATACTTCAGGTATTCTACAGTTTGTCCGTATGTTTATAACAAATAATAGGATTTTAGGGGTACCCTTTAAGCTACTTTGCTGTCTGGCTGGATTTCTAGCAATCCTTAGGCCCAAGCAGGACCTTGCTCGGTGGGGACCTGCACACAGCTGAATAAGTTGGGTGGCTGGGGCTGGGTGGGGTGGGTTGGCTGGGCTGGGGGGTGGGTTGGGGGGGGTGGGAGGAGAGTGGACGCTCCACATTGCTTGACAACAATATAGCCGGCGGTATTTGAGAATTGGTATCTTAGTTGTTGGCGGACCCCAATGTAAAGTGGGCCCGTGCCTTCTTGCAACCCTGGTATCTAAACGCCACTGAGGGATCACTGCTATAAAGTCTGTCAGCGCTTTACCCTGCATTTAGAACTGTTGCCCCTCAGTATACTATTAGCTGAGTTCATCCTGCCCCCATCCTTCTTCCCTTAGCAGTTCATTGTGTAACATTGGTATATCCAAGTAGAGGGAGGCTGAGTTCAGGTTCTGTACTAGATACAATGTTAAACATTTACAGGCAGACAAGGGAAGAGAGTTCTAACCCAGCAATACCAGCTGACCGGGAGTATTGCTGGGGAGAACATTGGGCGGACATTGACAATGGCCCTGTTGCGTGTGACAGAAGTGAGCTGCAGTTTTAGTTCTTTACCATACGGTAGTCTCAGTGTAATACATATTAGGTACAAAAGTCATACATATTACATACACAGGTAATACATAATATAAGTACACGCTATGTCGCCCGCTGCCTCAAAAAAAACTAAACATGGACCAAGACTGAACTTGTCCTTGTCCACACTCACAAACTGTTACCCTCCCTAGCTTGGGACATTAAAGTATTAACACACCACCACAGATATCCCCATCTCCTCTGACTGGGTAATAACCTAGATTCGATCTTTTCCTTCAAACGCCATGTCATTCGGGGCTTGTTTGCCAACGGTGCCTGTGTGTTGGCTCCAACTGCAGAAACGGACGATGCTCCCGCATATGACCCTTCCTTCTCGAAGGGAAGCTAGCCGAAGAAATCAACTCCTAGCCATGCCCTAATCATATCCAGCTAGGATACTGCAACACACTCCTGTGTGGTTTCCAAACAACACCTGGTACCACTGGTCAACCATTGCGTCAACTCTGATGGGGTCCGTATCATTCATTTGCTCTTCCCGCTTCCTCTAATGCCTCTCCAAAAATATCCAGTTCAAACTGCTTACCCTATCTATAAGCACTATCCACACAGCCCCCTCCAGTATATCTTCACCTATCCTATAAAGGCACTATCCACACCAAGCCCCTCATATATCTTACCTTCCTATAAGCACTATCCAAACACGCCCTCCATATATCTCACCATATCCTATAAAACACTATCCAACACAGGCCCCTCCATATATCTCACGCTTTTATCCTATAAAGACACTATCCAAACACAGCCCCTCCAAATTCTTACCCTATACCTAATAAAGCACTATCCACCGACTTCCCTCTCCACTATCATCCACCACGATCCTATAAGCACTATAACAACACAGGCCCTCCATATCATCTCCAACCCTATCCTATAAGCACTATCCAACACAGCCCCTCCATATATCCACCCTAGCCTAAAAAGCATATCCAACACAGCCCCACCAAATTATCTTACCCTATCCTTATAAAGGCCCTAGTCCAACACGCCCCTCCATTATACCTACCCTATTCCTTGATAACGCACTATCAACACAGCCCCTCCATATATCTCAATCTCCCGATCCTATAAAGCACTATCCCACACAAGCCCCTCCATATATCTCACCCATCCTATAAAGCACTATCCAACACAAAATTAGCAACACCGTTTTAAAAGATAAGAACTTTTTTTGTAAACGCTTGTACAGGTCCTACCGAGAGATAGGAGGATAGCCAAGGGAAAGTGCAGTGTCCGGATACCTAAGTGTCAGGATCTCTAAGAAGTAGAGGGTGATCAACAGTAATCAAAGCGAGGCATATCAAGAAGAATGAGCAACGAGTGAATGATAAACAATTCTATTTTCCCGCTTGAAATTCATACTTCTTCATGCAGATCTAACCCTTAAGATATCCCTAAAATAATGTTTGATCATGTACCAGTAAGGGTGCACGAACTAAAAAACAAATACATGTTAACTGTAGGACAAAACTGGATAGAAGAGTGAGGTCACCATCTAAAACATACCCTAACCCCCATAAATGACTTAATCAAGGTAAAATTAATATGATTGCAAAGACCCATAAAAATCTTTCAATGGTTAGAGCGCTGTTTTTTGTTCAATTAGGAACATGATTCTGTAATTTCATTTTATGATTTGAGGCAATAGAATACTCATGTGAGTTCTGATTTAATGGGCTTCGCTGCTTCCATCTTGTAATGTTGACTCCCGGAAGCTCAAAAGGGCCTTCAACTTGCATGGAGTTTTTCTTATTCAAGTAGGTTCAAGATTGTGTGTGTTTATAACTAGGAACAAA
This sequence comes from Hymenochirus boettgeri, assembly GCA_019447015.1. NCBI lineage: Eukaryota > Metazoa > Chordata > Amphibia > Anura > Pipidae > Hymenochirus > Hymenochirus boettgeri. The sequence continues at coordinate 122,821 of JAACNH010000883.1, read as the reverse complement.
ATTTACTTGACTTCAAAAAGTACATGTGGAACTGGATCGGTCAGAACGTACAGTATCTTTTGGACCAACGAAACATTGTAAGGACTTCTTATGTAAATTCTGACTTGACCAACAGGGGCTAGCTTGACATTTCGTGCGGGGAAGGAGGGTAGCTTGACATTTCATCAGGGGGGAAGGAGGGGCTAGCTTGACATTTCATGTGCAGGGGAAGGAGGGGCTATCTTGACATTTCATGTGACATGAGGGAAGGAGGGGCTAGCTTGACATTTCATATGCATGGGAAGGAGGGCTAGGCTTACTTTCATATGCATGGGAAGGAGGGACTAGCTTGACATTTCATATGCATGGGAAGGAGGGGCTAGCTTGACATTTCATATGCATGGGAAGGAGGGGCTAGCTTGACATTCATGTGCATGGGAAAGGAGGGCTTACTTGACATTTCATGTGCAGGGGAAGGAGGGGTTAGCTTGACATTTCATGTGAAGGGGAAGGAGGGGCTAGCTTGACATTTCATATGCATGGGAAGGAGGGGCTAGCTTGACATTTCATGTGCATGGGAAGGAGGGGCTAGCTTGACATTTCATGTGCAGGGGAAGGAGGGACTAGCTTGACATTTCATATGCATGGGAAGGAGGGGCTAGCTTGACATTTCATGTGCATGGGAAGGAGGGGCTAGCTTGACATTTCATGTGCAGGGGAAGGAGGGGCTAGCTTGACATTCATTGAAGGGGAAGGAGGGGCTAGCTTGACTTTCATATGCATGGAAGTAGGGGCTGTTGAGCATCATGCATGGGAAGGAGGGGCTAGCTTGACATTTCATGTGCAGGGGAAGGTAGACTAGCTTGACATTTCATATCATGCATGGGAAGGAGGGGTCTAGCTTGACTTTCATGTGCAGGGGAAGGAGGACTAGCTTGACATTTCATATCATGGAAGGAGGGGCTAGCTTGACATTTCATTGCATGGGAAGGAGGGGCTAGCTTGGACATTTCAGTGCATGGGAAGGCGGGGCTAGCTGTGACATTCATGTGCATGGGAAGGAGGGGGTTAGCTTGACATTTCATGTGCAGGGGAAGGAGGGACTAGCTTTGACTTTCATATGCATGGGAAGGCGGGGCTAGCTTGACATTTCATTGCAGGGGAAGGAGGGGTTAGCTTGACATTCATTGTCAGGGGAAGGTCGGGGCTAATAGACATTTCATGTGCATGGAAGGAGGGCTAGCTTGACATTTCATGTGCATGGAAGGAGGGGCTAGCTTGACATTTCATGTGCAGGGGAAAGGAGGGCTAGCTGACATTCTGTCATGGTGGAAGTGTAGGGACTAGCTTGACATTCATAGCATGGAAGGCGGGGCTAGCTGACATTTCATGTGCAGGGGAAGGAGGGCTAGCTGACATTTCATGTGCATGGGAAGGCGGGGCTAGCTTGACATTTCATGTGCAGGGGAAGGAGGGGCTAGCTTGACATTTCATGTGCAGGGGAAGGAGGGGCTAGCTTGACATTTCATGTGCATGGGAAGGAGGGGCTAGCTTGACATTCATATGCATGGGAAGGAGGGACTAGCTTGACATTTCATAGCATGGAAGGAGGGACTAGCTGACATTCATGTGCATGGGAAGAGGGGCTAGCTTGACATTTCATATGCATGGGAAGGAGGGACTAGCTTGAGCTACATTTCATATGCATGGGAAGGAGGGACTAGTTGACATTTCATATTGCTGGGAAGGAGGGACTAGCTGACATTTCATATGCATGGGAAGGAGGGACTAGCTTGACATTTCATTGCTGGGGAGGACTACTTGACTTCATACTGGAAGGAGGGGCTAGCGTTGACATCATATGCATGGGAAGGAGGGGCTAGCTTGACATTTCATATGCATGGGAAGGAGGGGCTAGCTTGACATTTACAGTGCATGGGAAGGAGGGGCTAGCTTGACATTTCATGTGCATGGAAGGAGGGGCTGCTTGACATTCATGTGCAGGGAAGGCGGGCTACTTGATCTTTCATGTTGACATGGGAAAGTTTGGGGTGTACATTTTGCCTAAAATCAAAGCTTTTCATTATTCCTTGAGTTCCCTTCAAGAAAAAATTGATGTTTCTAAATTAAAGAAAACATATGTTTGTAATTAAAACAAGACCATCAGTCAAGCTGTGTAGCATGGTTTGTATATATTAAATGAATTAACAGCATTTATCTGTCAGGTGCCTTGCTAATGCCTCTTGCTGGTAGATTGTTCAATACCGCTATGTAGCAAGAAAACCGTCAAGATAAATGAAATATCTAATTGAGCCTTATTATTGGTTAGTTGATCCTGAAGGTCCGAAATGTTCATGTCCAATATCAGGTTTATATCATGTGTATGGAGTCCACCAATAGAGTCAGTTACTCCCGACAATAGTCTCCTAGAGGCTAAAGCACAAGTTAAAGTCACAAACGCATTAATCCTCATAACCCCCCATGTAAACATGTCCATTGTGTTGTGGATGTGCAGCCAAAGAGGTGGGTGGGGGGGGTGATTTTGGATAATACTGATTGAAGAAAAAAATAGTGAGCTAAGAATTTTCTCTACATTAAAGGACACTATACTCATAAAGTAATTGACTTCTTTCTGTCCCCTCCACAGTCTTCTTTTCCTCTTATTAACATATGCCCGCCTTTGTCAGAGGGAAAAAAGTGTCAGAGACACTGAGGTAGGAGGAGTCAGTTACGTAAATTAGTGTCCTTTTAATGAGATTTCATCTTGCATGTGGTTTTATTCACTGTTGTAGGGAAAAAAGAAGAAGTGTCTGTGCAGTTCCTATATTTGGTTTCTCTAGATTATAAACTACACTATGGCTGCAGCCTAACAAAAGCATGACCTGGACCTACATTGTAGTAAGGGTAAGTTATAAATTACCATTATTCAGACTGGTCTGCTGTGTGACTGTGTAAATATCCAGAAGCCCAGCAAATGGTACCACCCAGGTAGCAGAGCATTATATGTGGATATGCACCCCCAACTGTAAATTATAAGGATATAGAAGTCACCGAGGAGTTCCGTGACCATATAGAAGTACAGGCCGCAGGCCGAGTACCTTTTATACAGGGCACGGAACTCAAGGTGACTTCTAATATCCTTATAATTACAGTTGGGGTGCATTATTATTATAACCTACCTTTGTGGCTTTGGTTTCCTTTACCTCCTGGAACTGTAAGATATAAGGCTATAATCTTACAGTTCCTCCCATAGAAATCCACTACAGGGTAGGTTATACATTTATAGCTTAAAAGCAAATTCTGTACTGGGTGGCCCCTACTATATTACCCCTCTAATCGTGAATGCGATTGTGACAATTATGTGCATGGGAGGGAAATGTCAGAGTTATGTGAAGGAGCTGCCAGGCGGTTTCTGTCCATTTATGGTCCAGCCCTTAACCCTTCTGCTGTCTCTCTGTTCCATCCTCGTGGGCTAATTGGGTATGTGGATTTGGTCGGAAAACTTGTAAGTATTTAATTGGACAGAGATCTATTATTGTGTATTACTGGGTACATTTCATTTAGGGACATCCTTGCAAATGTCCAGCAGGTGCATCGCATTCTGGTAGGCAAGGAAACAAAAAATTTAAAAGTACAGGGATTTGGGAAGTACATTAATGTGTGTGTGTGGTGTGTGTGTGTGTGTGTTGTGCGTGCGTGCGGGTCGTGTGTGTTGTGTGGTGTTGTGTGTGGGCGTACACCTGCCCTCTTACATTTTCTTTCAGATCAGAGAGATTTGTTTGTGCCAATTCAGTGGTCCCACCTGGTCTATAACGAAAACAAGCCATTATTTCATCCACGGTACACCATACACAGGCGATCACTGGCTGATACCGTATGTATGTGTATGGCTAAGATTTTTGATAGGAAAGTCCCTTTGTGTAGAGGGGCTTTCTGGTTGGTTGGCAGCTTTCCTATGGAGGATGGACCCCCTGCATGAGTAGAAAATAGGTGGGTATAAAGGAAGCTCTAAATGAAGAAATGTATAGTAGAGTCTACATAATTAAATACAAGTAGGTCTTTCTCACACTTTAATTATCCCACTTTTGTTCCCCTTTAACTTCAAAATGCCAACATTTGTCTACAACTGATATGATTGGCGTTCAGACACATCACTCTTCTTCCAACCTTCTCCAATGATGAGATTGTTTTAACGTAAGCATGTTTGGCTACATAGGGAAGCCTTGAGTCTCCTTTAATATATTTGCGGTGGTAGCAGAGGACACACCAGATCAGCACATTTACATATTCTCACTCTTTGTTTCTTTGTAGGTTTTTAATATTCTTAGGATTCATTATACAAGTTTTACACCATTGGTCCTCATGAATATTAATTGAGAACATCTAATTTCATGTTTCATTATGGCTCGTTCATGCAAAACGTAGATAAGATGATTTTCAAGCCCCTTTGAAGAGATTAAAATATTGTAATTGTAATGCGCAAAATATTTATCAGAAGGCGACCTTCCAGGAAATTCTACTATCTGTCTAATCTTCAGGAAACTTCTAATGCGTCACTCGTTTGCCAAGTGATTCTTTCCCAGTTTATAGACAATTCTTTTACTTGGTCATAATAACAGGCCCGGGGAATGGTGTGTGTGTTCTTGGTACATAGCATGTGCTAGGTCAAGAGAGGATAAGAGAAAAGTTCTGTCTATAGTCGGTCTTACTCTGGTAAAATCACTTCTAAAACTTCATCACCCCTCTACTCAAGGTAAATTAACTTCCAGATCTGCACTGCCCTTACTGGTGAGGTGTCTCACTTCTAATCTGCACTGCCCTCTACTGGTGAGGTTGACTTCACTCTAGATCTGCACTGCCTCTACTGGTGAGGTGACGTCACTTATAGATCTGCACTGTCCCTCTACTGGCAAGGTAATTTAACTTCCAGATCTGCACTGTCCCTCTACTACTGGTGAGGTGACTTCACTTCTAGATCTGCACTGCCCTCTACTGGTGAGGTGACTTCACTTCTAGATCTGCACTGCCCTCTACTGGTGAGGTGACGTCACTTATAGATCTGCACTGTCCCTCTACTGGCAAGGTAAATTAACTTCCAGATCTGCACTGTCCCTCTACTGGTGAGGTGACTTCACTTCTAGATCTGCACTGCCCTCTACTGGTGAGGTGACGTCACTTATAGATCTGCACTGTCCCTCTACTGGCAAGTAAATTAACTTCCAGATACGCACTGTCCCTCTACTGTGAGGTGAAGTCACTTATAGATCTGCACTGTCCCCTCATGACTGCAAGGTAAATTAACTTCTAGATCTGCATGTCCCTCTACTGGGAGGTGACATCACGTATAGATCTGCACTGTCCCCTACTGTGAGGTGACATCACTTATAGATCTGCACTGTCCCTCTACTGGTGAGGTGACATCACTTATAGATCTGTACTGTCCCTCTACTGGTGAGGTGACGTCACTTATAGATCTGTACTGTCCCTCTACTGGTGAGGTGATGTCACTTCCAGATCTACACCGTCCCTCTACTAGAGAGATGACATCGCTTCCTGATCTGCACTGTCCCTCTACTGGTGAGGTGACAGATCTGCACTGTCTCTCTACTGGTGACTTGAGGTGACATCACTAATAAGATCTGCACGTCCTCTACAAAGAGGTGATGTCACTTCCAGATCTACACCGTCCCTCTACTAGAGAGATACATTGCTTCCTGATCTGCATCTGTCCCCCCTAGCGGTAAGGTAGACTGTGCCTGTCACTTCCTATCTGTTAAAGAACAATGGCACATACAAGGAGGGGCATAGCCCTCTCTAATATTATTCAAAGCTCAACATCTCCTGCACCATGATGGATAGACTGTTTCTTTGTTTTTTTACAGTTCTTTGTGTGAAATGCTATTTATCATTTTATTTAAGTTTAATCCTTCAGATCTGAATCCTAATTCCTGTCACACTTTTTGTCCAGCCAGTTTTACTAACCCTTCTCCTTGCATTAGTGAATGTATATTTAAAAGGAATAGTTCACTGCCATAGTGAACTATTCCTTTACTACATGTATTAGCCAGCCATAGTATTTACCAGCCTTACCTCCCATTCTCAATCAATTGTTGGAGAGCCAGGAACGAGATGGGGGAAAGCTTACCTTGCGCGATCCAGCGTGGTCGCTCTGAAATTCCCGATGCTTCCTGTTTCTTTTCCTCTATATCGTGCATTATCAGGCATACGTGTTATAGCGGAAGAGAAGTGGGAAGCGTTTGGGACCAGTCAGTGAGACTACGCTGGATCATGCAAAGGTAAGCTTCGCCTTTTTCGTTCCTGGCTCTCCAACAATTGATTGAAGAATGGGAGGTAAGCAATGCCTCCTTATCCTCCCCGGGCTTCAATCATTGTAGTAAAGGAATAGTTCACTACAGTGAACATTCTTTATTTGCCCACTTCTGTGGTTGATGTACATAGTGATGGCCCAGTTCGCGGATCGAACTCGATCCGCAGCGGATTTACCACCCGTGCGCGAACGCAGATATCGCGGATTTCCGGTTTTTTCCGCCTTCCGAACTTTTTCCGAACCACGTTTTCGAAAATTTTCGAAATTCGAGGATTTCACGTTTGTGCCCGAGGGACTGTGGGACAAAGGTGTAATTTTCAGGCTCATGTTTGAGCGTCTTTAAAGTAATTGTGGGGCTTGGGGTGATGGAAACGGTTTTTTTTAAATAACAATATTATAATGTATTTCATTCATCATTCTTTGCAATGGAACAGAGACAACCGCCATCCCTTTCACCAGTCTATTACTACAAGTCTTCTCCATCTTTAACACAATCATGTGTGAACCTAAGTTAGAGAAGTAGTATGGGGGAATGGCCATAGATCCACAGCCTACTGCACAAACATCTCCTTCATTGATACTGTCTCTGCCCACCAGAGATATATACCGGGGTACCGTCTGTCAATGCTGTTTGTAACAGAGCTGAGACGTTACAGGTAGGACTAATGCCAATGTGTCAATATCCCGTACTGCATATACCAACAAATAACCATTTCCAGTAAACCTTCAGTTTCCAGGGATCATTACCATGCGTTGGGTTTCTACCAAAACTTCTCATAGTCAAGAATTTCCCTGCAGGAACATTTTGTAAGTTGACGAATTGAAAATCAGACTGAATAAGTTCAATGCGACATTTAATTTAATTATTATATCTTATGTCAAGACCTTGGTGCCCAGCAGAACAATGGATCCCGGCCTTTATCTAATAAATAATTCAATCCATAAAATTATTTTCTTTGAATATTAACAAACGTCCCCTTCATCTCCTGCAAAATAGTTAGCAAGCACATCTCCTAATAAATAATGAATGGTGACTTGGCCCTGCAAAATGTAATGGGGAAAGATACATATTAGTCTTCATCATCATCATGCAGCAATCTTGTCCTTGAGGATTCAATATCTGGTCTTCAGTCAATAGTAGAAGTATCAGTTGTTTACATGAAAATGAGACATCAACATGTTATTAATACACAAATAAACTGGATACACTGCACCAAATGTTTTCAGGTTGGTCTCCTCTTAAAGTTGCAGAAGTGTTTTAGTAAACTTGCACATGCTTATAGCCTTTGGGAGCAGCAGTATTGTACTCATTGCTGTACCTGGAAGAACCAGCAGGGAAAGGAGAAGGGTTGATGAACAATGGGGGGAATAGCTAACTTCAGAAACATCTTTGAAACCACGTCCATATTGCGTTCTTGGGGTTGTGGGAGTGGTGCTTAGTCTTCACAATGATTTTAGTTGGAGGTAATTAAGTAATTAAGAGTAATAGCCAGAGACGTCTGGCTATAAATAAACATTGTTTTGTGTAGATGAAAAGTAGTTTTCCCTGAATTACCACTGTATATTTCATTATATTTAGCAGGAAAATATGAAACTGCAAGCACAAACACAGTTTCCTTGCCCTCTTCAGTTGCAGAGTGGAAAATGTACATATATTCTTTACAGAAAACTTAAAGGGTTAACGCACCCTCCCATTTACTGTACAAGGGGTATAACAGGGCACTTGAATTTATTATTTAATTGTACTTAAAGGAAGATAATAGCAAATCTGCACCTAGGATCTCAGTCTAAAGGACTTTCCAGTTCACTGTGGAGCACTTAGTTTACCAGTCACTGTAGGCAACTAGTATTACCAGTCACTGTAGGCAACTTCTATTTACCAGTCACTGGGGACACTTCTATTTACCAGTATTCTGTGGGACACTTCTATTTACCAGTCACTGTGGGCACTTCTATATACCAGTCACTGTGGGCAACTTCTATTACTAGTCACTGTGGGCAACTAGTATTTACCAGTCACTGTGGGCAACAAGTATTTACCAGTCACTGTGGGCCCACTTCTATTTACCAGTCACTGTGGGCAACTTCTATTTACTAGTTCGCTGAGTGCATTTATATATACCGTCACTTGAGCACTTCTATTTCCAGTCACTGTGGTCAACTTCTTTTTACAGTCTGTGGGCAACTTTCTATTTACCAGTCACTGTAGGAAACTTCTATTTACCAGTCACTGTGGGAACTTCTATTTACCAGTCACTGTGGAAACTTCTAATTTACCAGTCACTGTGGGTAACTTCTATTTACCAGTCACTGTAGAAACTTCTATTTACCAGTCCCACTGGGCAACTTCTATTTACCAGTCACTTGTTGGGCAACTTCTATTTACCAGTCACTGTGGGCAACTCTATATCACAGTCACACTGATGTCAGTCTATATAACAGTCACTGTAGTTAACTTCATTTAACAGTCACTGTGGGCAACTTCTATTTAACAGTCACTGTGGGCAAACTTCTGTTTAACAGTCACTGTGGGCAACTTCTATTTAGCAGTCACTGTGGGCAACGTCTATTTAACAGTCACGTGGGCACTTCTATTTACCAGTCCTGTGGCAACTTTATTCCAGTCAGTGGGCAACTTCTATTTACCAGTCACTGTGGGCAACTTCTATTACCAGTCAATGTGAATCATTATACCCCAGTATTGACCTATCAAATACCAGACATCTTTGTAATTTTAAGATCCTTATTGAGTGTTGATATTATGGTTCTTTTTAGAAATAAGAGTTCCAATATCCTCTAGGGCTTAGAGGGACTTGATTCAGTAGCAAATTTATAATTCCCAGATTGCAACGAACATAAACAGCAAAATAATAAAATGTAAACATTTATAACAGCAACGGGCAACTATTGGGCAAAGCTCCATTCCTATAACTAGCTCAACATCTGCTCGTCTTGTCATGATCAGTAAGTAACAGGCACAGCCCAGAATGTCTATTACGTTTGGTATCAATAACATTATTCATCCCTCTATAACTTAATTTATATTAATATCAGTCAGTTTAAAACTCCAGATGTCTAACAGGATGGGTTTTCCACATAATGAAAATATTATAAGGAAACTCAAAGCTCATTCCCTTCCTCTATATTTATTCCTATGTTTCTCGCAGGTGGTGATAACAATTGAAACTGTTAAAAAGAATTAAATCAACCAATTCTCTTTTATAAACACTTTTCTCGTTCCTTGTTGAAATGTTAATTTAAGGCCATATCATCCACACTTGACAAAAACGCTGGTGAGTTGTCAGTTATCTGCCACTACCCCAACTGCTATTTTACCAGTTTATTTGTAACCAGATATTTTAATTACGTTCTCGCGAAGGTACTGCCTCCCTCCAACTGCTCAGTGAGCTTTTTATAATCTTGGCATGTGCAGTGGAGGCAGCATGGGAAACAGCAATCATTGTTGTGATGTCAGTTGTCACAGCTTTGACTGCATGGAGGGAGGAGCCAGCTCACTCTGCCAGAATGGGGACAATAGCATCCTTAAATATCTGTTTAGTAAGCAGGTATAAGATGTGCTGGGGTTTAAGTTTGGACATGTCCTTTAAGAAAGAGATGTTACTTGTTTTATGAACCAAGATAGGGCGTATCACGCATTTGAATGAATGTTAAAAAAACTATTTTTTGCTCGATGATCCCTCATTAAGGTGGTTTAAACTGCAATAGTTACACGATAAAGAACCCTACTGTATGTTTACTTCAAACATGTAAAGCACAGACAGGCTTGAATGTAATAACAAAATATATTGGTTATTACCAAGAAGGCACCTGGAATCCGGACCCTAAAGCTACGTACAGATGTGCAATCACACGGAGAGACCCGTAACTAGAGATGTCCGAACTACTCGCAAATCCAGTCCGCTCGAGGAATCCGCGAATTTTCGGAAAAAACTTGAAAAATCCCGAGCGGACCCATTAAAATGAAAAAATCCTCGAAATACGAGATTCTTCGAAAATACGTATTTCCCGCATTTTCGAAATATGTGAAATCCTCGTAAGTTAGAAATTTTCGAAATGACGTATTTTCACGCATTTAAAAATACGAGAAATTCTCGGAATTTTGAAAATTTTCGAAAACGCGGTTCGGAAAAAGTTGTAAGATGGGAAACCGGAAACTCCGCGGTATCGTCGTTCGCGAACAAGGTAATTCCGCCACGGATCCGGGTTCGGATCCCGAACTGGGCCATCACTACCCGTAACACACAATGAGAATCAGATGATTATGGACAAATCGTTATATCTTAAAGGCTGTCTTCTCTTTATTTTACTGGTTTTCCTCAGAAACTTGTTGTCCGACAGAAAGAAGAACCATATTCTCTGGATAGGACCCCCTCCTGCCTTTACTGGCTGCAAGGTAATGTAAATTGATCTGAAGACCAACCTGCTCCAATTTGTGCCTCTTTGTAAATACCCATAGCAGTGCATTGTATTTTTCCTTAAAAGAAAAAAAAATCTAAGAATTAATTTGGATCAGGTTATTCCCTCTTTAAACTCCTTCTCCAGCCCATAGACTTAAAGGACTATGGGAAATGTGAGTAGAGATGGACCAACCTGAACCCAAGTTAGACCCGCACTTTAATAGTTTAGATAAACTCAATTCTTCCGAACTATCCAACTACAAGCTTGTTCAGGTTTTTTTTTTCGAACTCGTGGAATTTACAAAATTTGCTAATTAGCAAATTCTCAAATCGGAACCCTTGAATGTATCCTCTGATTTCGTAACCCTCGAATGTATCCTTCGATTTCCAGCAACCCTCGCATGTTAGCCTTCAGTAAATACTCTCTCATTGACTTCAAACTATTTCGAACTATTCTCTCCAATGACTTTTTAATGGGTTGGTTTCAAACTTCTGAAATTTACCAAGTTAAAAAGTTTAAAAATGAACCGAAATTCAGGAAGTAGGGGAAAGCATCAATGAATGAAATAGTTTTATTAATTTGTAAGCTTTTATAAAATAAAGAATGTATCAGTTCAGTTCTTCATACATGGAAATCACCTGAATTGAATTTTATTATTCGATTTTTATTTTCCTTTAAGTTCAAGTGGTTCCTGGCTTATCTGCAACCCATGGGCTATTGTTGAAATCTAGACCAACCGCCTGACTAAATTTTGATAATCACCATGTTGTGCCCAACTAAAAGCTGAAGTCTTTAAAAAAACATAAACATTCTGTCCATAGTGCAGATAAATACGGAATCCCTGTCATCTGTCAATTGTCAGCCTCTCATAGTTCAGTGATTTCCCTATCCTTGAAACCAGCCACTTTCCTTCTACATGAATTACTAGGAGGCTCTGTAGATTGATGGTCTCCATATTGCAAGATTCTGCCAGATCATAAATATAAATTTCTCCAACTTTGTTGGCCTTGGAACTGATTCAGTTGGCAAGAAACTTCCAAAAATTGAAACAGTTTTCAATAGGCCGATCCAGGGCAGAATTTGGTTTTCCAATGGATTTGTTTTATAAATGGTGCTTATCTATTTCAGAAGTTATAATAGGTACTTAGATTGTCACCAGTCACATGACAAATATTGTGGTTTATATTAGTCAAGTTTGATTGTTATGTGAATGTAAGGCATAGCAAAATGGGGGTACTTAATAGCTCTAGAGACCACCAGCCTTATCCAAATTCTATGCACAAGACTCTTATTTTCAGGAGTGGGCCCTCGCATATGTTGGAGGCAGGGTGTTGCTGAACTACCACTCTAGGTAGAATGCAATAATTGGCGCCAGTGGTTCTTGAAACTTAAACAGTATCTTATTATTACCAGAGCAATTTATAGGAATTGTAATTAGCACAATAGAGGTGACATAGCATGGCACAGATATCACATAAATACTCACAAACCAAGGATCAGAAACAGAATAAATAACAATCAGCTTGTTTAGTGCCACCCCAGCTCTCAGGTCACTGTAGTGGAATCTTCTACCCTATGTCTGGCACTATGTCCTATTCTTGGGTGGCATACCTAGGACCTCTAGTCCTTACTAAATCTCCTTGTTGGAGCCCAGGCTGCTCACTAGCTACCCACTCCTATCTATCACTAAACAGAATCTAATCTCACATTAACTGGGCCTACTGTTTTCAAAAGTCCCAAGCTCTTCCCTATCCTCTGGGGAAACTCCAGGAAGCAGAAAGAGACTGAACACATATTTGCTCTCCTTTTTACACTTTTCACAGTGACCCCTGCTGGACAAATCCTGTCAGAACAAGAAGACTAAAGGGAAACTAGTTTATCAGTTCCCTACATGAATAAACAATAATACATTTGTGCCCCAAGAGAAACTTATACATAATGTTTAAACAAGGGTTTCGTATTTGGTATTACTTGTCCTTTCTTTTTTCATTAGCATTTGTCTGTAAACTAGTAGTGTCCAACACGTGCCCCATGGAGCTCTCGTGACATGTGGGACTGTCAAGATGGGTGGGGTTTAGTAAATTGTGGGAGGGTTGGTGAGGGATTGGGTGGAGTTGGAAAAAACTATACATTGTTTTAATCAGCTTGGCTGTTAAGTTGAAAGGAAAAAGATTTCTACACTGCAGTTTCCTTATCCTTAATAATATCCTCTCCTGGTGATAAGTCAAGGTAGCATTCTTGATTTTTTGATAATTCTTTTGACAACGATACATTAGTGTGAAAACTCATGTTAGACCTCATTAACCAAATCCACCCTTGGCGTTGGACTTTTTTCAGATGTCAACTAAAGGGGAGCTTGTGTCCAAACAAGATTTTAAATGAAAGCCAGGTATCTACCTTTGAAATACGTCATCACTACTTCTTCAATGCTGGTGCACATGCCCAATATATTAAAAGGCAGTCCAGCAAGACTTTCCTCCACCTTTCAACGTAGATTTGTATGGACCCTGCTCGCTGTCCTCTCACTCGCGAGAAATTTGCACATGCCCAGTGCAGCCCTCCCCCCCTTCCTCCAGCCCCAAAAGCCTATTAGTATGTCAAGAAACCCCCCGATCTTTACTTACCTTCCGTCTATCTTCCGCCACACTGCCCAGCCTCTGCTTGCATGGAACTGCAAGCAGGGGTCCGGACCAGCAGCCGCGTCTGTGGTTGGCTGAGAGGCAGCCAATCACGATCAGCTGCCGGCAGTTCAAATGCCGGAGGAGAGAGGAAGGTAAGTATAAGATCAGGGGAGTTTCTTGACTGATAATTGGCATTTGGGACTGGGGATGGGAGACCTATAACATATACAAAGGGTTTGGTGCTAGGGGGAGGGAGGCCAAAACAGGTGGAGAGAGAGGGGGAGGGCTGCACTGGACATTTGCAAATCCCTCACAGAGGAGAGACAAGGACAGAGTCCTATATGGACTCTGCAGGGCCAGATCTACCATTATACAGAGTGAGACATTTGCCTCACTCGGAAGGGAGGGGTGGGGGGAGATAACATGGTTTCAGATTAGGAAGTGCAGAGGATCTGCTCCCATACACAATAAAACTTAAATATCTTCAAAACTACGTAAAAAAAAATGAAAGTAAATTGCAAAAATACTCAGGAAGCAATTCCTGTCAATTTACCTAAAGTCATTGTTGGACCACATTACCCTTAAATGTAAACATTCACCTTTCATATTTATATGGCAAATCATTTTTTAACTGTTATAGCGAAGGTTAAATAGTGCTCCTTTTATTTTATGCAATCATAATGGTTTTCGATCCGGGTCGTAAAAATAGCAGGCCTTAAAGGGGTGGTATTCCAAAATAGCGATGCCGCACCTTTATAATACGATGCTGCACCTTTATGGCCCTGTGGGATTGTTTCTTACAAGTGAGCCTAATATACTACAACCTAGAATTAGAAACACATATACAGATTAACCATAGGGGCGCTTCTTATCATGTGTAAGAAATCTAGAGATCAATAAAATGGAATCACATTATACTAACGTTACAGTGATTTGCTGGATGATAATCAATCAATTTTTTGTTAACTCAATTTGTATTTTTAACTCTTTGTGTAATTTCTCTTTAACAACGCGCCTTGAATTTCCAAGCAGACATTTAAAAAAAAAAAATCAGTTCCAGAGAGCGTAATCCTTTACCCTTTAATTTCATGCTACTGGTCGCAAATCGTCATATACTCCTTTGTTCTTCCTTGGTCAGATCGACCTCCAATTGACCTTCATGATCTACAGGACACCAAAAAAATCAGTTAGAAGAGTCCGAGCGAATCCGTCATGGGAATTTCTCCTGTCAATTCGGTAAAGAAAGCTGATGGCTTCTTTTAATTATCAGCGTGGATTAGAGTTTCCCCCAGAGTCATTGTTTGGCTAACGTGCTGACTGTTAATCTTTATATCTAGAAGAAGAAGGGGAAATGATTTTGTATACAGAGTGAATGAATAGGTTGTGTCACAATCACTACCCACAGTGCTAACACCAGCTATTAGCTGGCGGTATATAATCATGCTATATAACAAGCTGATATTGATGGACTGATGCAAAAATGGAGGTCTATCTGACCGTAATCTCCTTAGCGAACTAAAAGCATTGCGCGATCAGACGTCTGTTTTTGTTTTCCCACCGCCCGTACGGCTCCGTAAAAAAAGGAGTTGAGTTCAAGCAAAATTCTTGCACAAATCTCTCTTTTTCTATACAGGCTACGCCTCACTATTCACAAAAGTTTTGGAAATGGCTCGGCCATCACTAAGGGCACGGCCACACTACGGCGCAAACGCAATCGCACATGGAATCGCATGCGATTTCATGTGAGATTTTGTTGCGTTTGCGCATGCTTTTTCTTCATTAGGTATAGGAAAATGCATGCATTTGCGATTAAAAATGCGGAACGCAAATCGCAACGCACCCGAAAATGCGTGTTTTCGGTGCATTGCCGCGTTTTCAATGATTTGAAAAAAAACGCAGCGCAACACGAAAAAATGGCAGCTGTGTGGCCCAGCCCTTTTACTGAAAAAACTATGCTACACAGTAGTGCGGTTTTTCGTTAATTCGGCACAAAAATGCCCGATGTATCATCGTCCCCTGAATTCAGTGTATTGAAAGGAGAAAATACGTGGCAAAATCTGAAAAATCCACTTGAATCAGGTTTAAGCAATTTTCGTTTCCATGGAATTCCATCACTTCCACGAAGCGCTTATCGAACAAAACTCTCCTGTTTTTCCTACATCTCTAAAAAGCCATAGCCGGAGAAGTTTGAAACGCATTTCTCCTGATAAAAGTTAAAGGGCATAAACAGTGCCAAAATGGCTTAATGTAATTTTGCAGACAGTGCTATCCTGTGTATTTTTGCCATATACTTTTATTATTTTTTTGGAACAGTTTATCAAGATATTTTTCATTTTTGATTGTGTTCCAGAACATGTACATATCACCAAAAAATCGTTTGACACTGCAATTATTCACGATAGGGCAATTGTCGGGTTTCCGCACGCTTCATTCAAGGTTACGGTCAGTCGACTGTTAGAGAACATACTTTTGAGGGTTACAGATCACTACATTCAAGGGTTACCGATAGTCTGCTACATTTGGGGTACTGAATGATCACATTCAAGGGTTACTGAACATCGTCTGCTACATTTGAGGTTACCGAATGATACATCAAGGGTTACCAAGAAATCTAAGGCTACATTTGAGAGTTACCGAAACCGAAGGCTACATTTGAGGTAACTGAAATCGAAGGCTACATTTGAGGGTAACTGAAAATCGAAGGCTACATTTGAGGGTTACCAAAATCAAAGGCTACATTTGAGGGTTACCAAAATCGAAGGTTACATTTGGTTAACTGAATTTGGAGGCTACATTTGAGGTTACGTGAAATCGAAGGCTATATTTGAGGGTTACCAAATCGAAGGCTACATGTGAGGGTTACCGAAATCAAGGCTACATTTGAGGTTTACTGAATTTGAAGGCTACTTTGAGGGTTACTGAATTTGAAGGCTACATTTGAGGGTTACTGAATTTGAAAGCTACATTGAGGGTTACTGAATTTGAAGGCTACATTTGAGGGTTACCAAAATCGAGGCTACATTTGAGGGTTACTGAAATCGAAGGCTATATTTGAAGGTTACCGAATGATACATCACAGGGTTCCCGAAATTGAAGGCTACATTTGAGGGCTACCGGAATTGAAGGCTACGTTTGAGGGTTACTGAAATCGAGGTTACATTTGAGGTTACTGAAATCTAATGTTATATTCAGGGTTACCAATTCAAGAATTTAACAATTATCAAATTTTTCGATAATTAACAAAATAAAGTTCTAACTAGTTCAAAGTTCGGGTAGAGTTTGGATAGTTCGATTCGTCCCAAACTTGGGTTCGGTCCATCACTATTCTTGATAGTACGGCCGCGGTCGTACATTTACGCCAAACATTCATTAATTAATTATTTTAATTAATGATACCTATGAATGTTTGGTCATAGAATACCATGAGGTAAAAAAATACCACAGTGGGTTTTCTATGGGGATCATTATCAGTTATTTCCAATCATTATCGTTACTTACAGCAACGATCGTAAATTAATGATCATTAAGTCAAACGTAAATTACTGATGTTTAACCATTGTTAAAGGCGGGGTATCGCCAAAAAGCGATACCACGCCTTTAAAAATATGGCCCAGCTCTCCTTACTGAACATTCACTATTTGTAGTGACTCCTAAACACACCCCCAAATCTGAATGGTCCAAGATCCACACTTAATCAGATTTAAGATTGTATCTTTACCAATCAGAGGCGTTTTTGGGAGATACTATAAACATGAGAGACCTGCCTTACAGCTTAGTATTAGCTCAGCAGCTTGCTGGTGTCTTGTAATTGTGTGTACACATTTGTGGTAGGACAGGCTGGGTCTCTTTAGGGTCTCAGCTTTTCCATTCAATCTCTCCTGGAGACTCACTGGTAGTCAAAGTGGAGGATAGTATTGGGAATACTTCTGGCAAAGAGGAGCTCTATGGAACCTATCTTGGTGGTTCCAGTTGTTGCTGAAAAACTGAGTGGGGCAGATGGTCTTGGACCACTAACAGAGCCCATGTGTGTTCAAAGTGGTGTTGGAGCATGAAAGCACTAACCCCAGACTTTCAATAGAAAAAATAGACAGTAACAGCATGATATGCAGTTTGCTGCTCGTCTAGGGAATCTGACTGGGAAAGTTCAATGGCAGTTTCCAACCATGGTGGCTCCTAGTTTTGTTCTTGCTATTGCCAGAAGCATCATAACAGGATGAGAGACTAGACTCTTGATAAGGCATTGATGAAAGATTCTCATTCCAACCACTTGTTGTTTATTTGGGGCACCCATAGGAAGACATTCTGTACAATTCCCTTTTTTTGCATTACTGAAAAACTTGGCCACTATGCAATCACGCCCTTAACCACCTGGCTGTTGATATGCTAATTGGGATTTTCCAGGTTCATAATTGCCACAGATTCTTGTACAAGTCATTCTGAATTGAGAAACAGTCGGATACTAGCGAAACGTCTTCAAAAACTAAACTTCAAGTCCGTTTATCTAATTGAATACCAACAGATATACCATGACCTGATGGATGAATATTACAGATATACCATGACCTGGATGGATGAATATTACAGATATAATATGACCTGGATGGATGAATTACAGATATACCATGACCGGATGAATGAATATACAGATATACCGTACCTGGATGAATGAATATTACAGATATACCATGACCTGGATGGATGAATTTACAGATATACCATAACCTGGATGGATGAATATTACAGATATCCCGTGACCTGGATGAATGAATATTACAGATATACCATGACCAGGATGGATGACTATTACAGATATACCATGACCTGGATGGATGAATATACAGATATACCATGACCTGGATGGATGAATATTACAGATATACCGTTACCTGATGGATGTAATATTACAATATACCATGACCTGGATGAATGAATATTACAGATATACCGTGACCTGGATGAATGAATATTACAGATATACCGTGACCTGGATGAATGAATATTACAGATATACCGTGACCTGGATGGATGAATATACAGATATACCATGACCTGGATGGATGAATATACAGATATACCATGACCTGATGGAGAATATTACAGATATACCATGACCTGGATGGATGAATATACAAGATATACCATGACCTGGATGGATGAATATTACAGATATACCCATGACCTGGATGGATTAGAACCTTCACAAGCAGTTTATTCATACTTATTAATTCACTGAACTTGAAGAATTTATTTTATTTCTCAATAAATTTGGCCAACAAACGTCAGATGTAATTGGACCATTCCTCCCAGAATTCTCCTAGATACACTCACCCTCCATATGAGGAAAATCAGGATGGATTGTGGGAGTTGCTAATTAGCATAGAAAAGATGTTATTTTACTTTAAGAGAGACTCTAAGATTGCACAACCTCTCTATGTCATGTTTACACACACACCTTCCAGGCATCTCAACCATTTAAATATAAATTTTCTTAAGGACCAAGTAAGTTAGGGAGAGTTTTTACCACAGCTTCCTTACTCATCATGTAAATAAGGAAACTAGCGGCTTGTGGGTAATTTCCCAGCTTGCGGTTAAAATAGGTGGGGAAATAACCTGACTCCACGCCACATGTCAGAAAACTCTGAGCAGAACAGTTGAGGCAGAAACATATTAAACCAGGAAATGGCTCCTACTCTTCAGTGTCCTGGACTTTCATTAGTCCCTACAGGATAAACATTTGCAGCAGAAGAGAAAGGTAGGGGTCATTTAACACTACACAGTGTGGAAAACTTGGCGCAAATTTCACTTGGGTGTGGACATGCCCTTTAAAGTAAAGTTATACCTAACTTTACCTATAAAGCCCCATCACTTCCAGTTTTTTACTGCTCCCCCTCTCTCTTTAGAACGAGTGTTAAAAAGTATCTAATGGGAGAATGTCTGTCTCTTCCTGAGTGAATCCAACTGAGCATTGTCTGAACCAACAAGCTAAGGGAGGGGCGTAACTACACAAATATCTTTAATAAAAGATTGTACGGTGTATTTTGTTTACAAATGACATACAATTCTTTATTTTAATCAGCAGTGTCTGTATTTCATGCAGTTGTTACCCTTAAACGATTGGGTTTTCCGTTATAAATATTTTTAGGACTTGAAAAGAGGTTAAACACGGCAGTCAGTTTCTTACAGACACGTTTCTACTGAGGAAAGAAATAAATAGAAAAATCCTTTAAGGGAAAAAAAAACTGCTTTTGTCTGGTTCTTTTCCAGCCTATAAATAAATCACAGCCCTTATCCAATCCAATTCCGAGTGGCTCATGGCAAGATAATGGGTCTTACACGGAGCTCGGGATATTTCCAATGGCAGATCATTCTCTGATTCATTGTTTGCAAGATTCCGCGTCACCTTTCCTTGCCGTAGTGACGCATGACAGCTCCTTAATTATTACTTCTGCCGACTTTGAAGGAAGAGGGACTTAACCCCTTCACTGCCAAAACTCAACCCCATTTTTTTTCCCCTTTTGCATTTCTTAACAAGGATCCTCAGAAGTATACATTTAATATATTAAATCCATAATAATAAATGTCCGATCGAACTTATAAACTTGACCTGGATCGGTTGATCTGAGAAAATCATGTTTTAACCAATGTAAATTAGCAGCCTGTCTAGTGGGCAAAATAGCGTTTTGTGTGTACTGGGCCTTGAGTCTGATGCCACGCTACAACGCAAAGCATGCGCGTTTTGTGCGTGCGGGGGCGGACCCAATAGGTGAAGGATTGCGTGTAAACGCGGCTGTGGGGCCTACCCTAAAGGAGATTTCTTTGTTCAACACAAATACATTTCTTTTAAATATCAATGGGTTAAAAAAAAAAACGTCTCTCTTGTGTGTACTGAACTTTATGTGGGTTTTAATTTCTCAGAACTGTAACAAGAAGCATTAAATTGATGGAGATTTAACAGGCTCGCTTATATATCCATTTTTAATAGGCAGCTTTATTGTATTTGGGCGCTCTGCCAGACACTGACACTATCATCAATCTATCGCGTACTTACGGGTTTTACGCCAGCGACAGACTTCCAGCAAACTTTTGTAGCATTTTAACGTTTGTATTACAAAATGCTAAAATCTCAGCATCACTGTTCCACCTAAATCTGTTTTATACCCAACTAAATCGTCATGCCATAAAATCTGTGTTATACCCAACTAAATCGTCATGCCAGTAAAATCTGTGTTATACCCACTAAATCGTCATGCAGGTAAAATCTGTGTTATACCAACTAAATGTCATGCCAGTAAAATCGTGTATACCCATAAATCGTCATGCAGTAAAATCTGTGTTATACCCACTAAATCGTCATGCAGTAAATCTGTGTTATACCCAACTAAATCGTCATGCCAGTAAATCTGTGTTATACCCAACTAAATCGTCATGCCAGTAAAACTGTTTATACCCAACTAAATCGTCATGCAGGTAAAATCTGTGTTATACCCAACTAAATCGCCATGCCAGTAAAATCTTTGTGTAATACCCAACAAATCGTCATGCAGGTAAAATCTGTGTTATACCAACTAAATCGTCATGCAGGTAAAATCTGGTTATACCAACTAAATCGTCATGCAGGAAAATCTGTGTTATACCCAACTAAATCATCATGACGGTAAAATCTGTGTTATACCCACTAAATCGTCATGCAGGTAAATCGTGTTATACCCACAAATCGTCATGCCGGAATCTGTGTTATACCCAACTAAATCGTCATGGCCGGTAAAATCTGTGTTATACCCAACTAATCATCATGACGGTAAAATCTGTGTTATACCCAACTAAATCGTCATGCCGGTAAAATCTGTGTTATACCCAACTAAATCATCAGACGGTAAAATCTTGTTAATCCCAACTAATGTCATCCGGTAAAATCTGTGTTATACCCAACTAAATCGTCATGCCGGTAAAATCTGTGTATACCCAACTAAATCGTCATGCATGGTAAAATCTGTGTTATACCCAACTAAATCGTCATGCCGGTAAAATCTGTGTTATACCCAACTAAATCGTCATGCAGGTAAAATCTGTGTTATACCCAACTAAATCGTCATGACGGTAAAATCTGTGTTATACCCAACTAAATCGTCATGCCGGTAAAATCTGTGTTATACCCAACTAAATCTCATGCCGGTAAAATCTGTGTTATACCCAACTAAATCATCATGACGGTAAAATCTGTGTTATACCCAACTAAATCGTCATGCAGGTAAAATCTGTGTTATACCCAACTAAATCATCATGACGGTAAATCTGTTTATACCCAACTAAATCGTCATGCCGGTAAAATCTGTGTTATACCCAACTAAATCATCATGACGGTAAAATCTGTGTTATACCCAACTAAATCGTCATGCAGGTAAAATCTGTGTTATACCCAACTAAATCATCATGACGGTAAAATCTGTGTTATACCCAACTAAATCGTCATGCAGGTAAAATCTGTGTTATACCCAACTAAATCGTCATGCCGGTAAAATCTGTGTTATACCCAACTAAATCGTCATGCCGGTAAAATCTGTGTTATACCCAACTAAATCGTCATGACGGTAAAATCTGTGTTATACCCAACTAAATCATCATTCCAGTAAAATCTGTGTTTATACCAACTAAATCATCATGCCGGTAAAAATCTGTGTTATACCCAACTAAATCGTCATGCAGGTAAAATCTGTGTTATACCCAACTAAATCGTCATGCAGGTAAAATCTGTGTTATACCCAACTAAATCGTCATGACGTAAAATCTGTGTTATACCCAACTAAATTATCATGCCAGTAAAATCTGTGTTATACCCATCTAAATCGTCATGCAGGTAAAATCTGTGTTATACCCAACTAAATCGTCATGCAGGTAAAATCTGTGTTATACCCAACTAAATCGTCATGCAGGTAAAATCTGTGTTATACCCAACTAAATCGTCATGCAGGTAAAATTTGTGTTATACCCAACTAAATCGTCATGCAGGTAAAATCTTGTTAACCCAACTAATCGTCATGCAGGTAAAATCTGTGTTATACCCAACTAAATTCATGCCGGTAAAATCTGTTATACCCAACTAATCGTCTGCCGGTAAATCTGTGTTATACCCAACTAAATCGTCATGCCGTAAATCTGTGTTATACCCAACTAAATCGTCATGGCCGTAAAATCTGTGTATACCCACTAATCGTCAT
Organism: Hymenochirus boettgeri; assembly: GCA_019447015.1. Lineage (NCBI taxonomy): Eukaryota > Metazoa > Chordata > Amphibia > Anura > Pipidae > Hymenochirus > Hymenochirus boettgeri. Next base: position 100,259 of record JAACNH010000883.1, on the reverse strand, counting down.
GCAGTAAAATCTGTGTATACCCAACTAAATCGTCATGCAGTAAACTCGGTGTGTTATACCCAACTAAATCGTCCATGCAGTAAAATCTGTGTTATACCCAACTAAATCGTCATGCCGGTAAAATCTGTGTTATACCCAACTAAACTCGTTCATGCCGGTAAAATCTGTGTTAACCCAACTAATCGTCATGCAGTAAAATCGGTGTTATACCCATCTAAATCATCATGCCGGTAAAATCGGTGTTATAACCAACTAAATCGTCATGCCGGTAAAATATGTGTTATACCCAACTAAATTGTGGCCGGTAAAATCTGTGTTTTACCCAACTAAATCGTCATGCCGGTAAAATCTGTGTTATACCCAACTAAATCGTCATGCCGGTAAAATCTGTGTTATACCCAACTAAATTGTGGCCGGTAAAATCTGTGTTATACCCAACTAAATCGTCATGCCGGTAAAATCGGTGTTATACCCAACTAAATTGTCATGCCGGTAAAATCTGTGTTATACCCAACTAAATCGTCATGCAGGTAAAATCTGTGTTATACCCAACTAAATCGTCATGCCGGTAAACTCTGTGTTATACCCAACTAAATCGTCATGCCGGTAAAATCTGTGTTATACCCAACTAAATCATCATGACGGTAAAATCTGTGTTATACCCAACTAAATCGTCATGCCGGTAAAATCTATGTTACCCACTAATCATCATGAGGTAAAATCTGTGTTATACCCAACTAAATCGTCATGCGGTAAATCTGTGTTTACCCAACTAAATCGTCATGCCTAAACTGTGTTATACCCAACTAAATCGTCATGCAGGTAAAATCTGTGTTATACCCAACTAAATCGTCATGCAGTAAAATCTGTGTTTATACCCACTAAATCGTCATGCGGTAAAATCTGTGTTTATACCCAACTAAATCGTCATGCAGGTAAATCTGTGTTATACCCAACTAAATCGTCATGCGAGTAAATCTGTGTTTATACCCAACTAAATCGTCATGCCGGTAAAATCTGTGTTTTATACCCAACTAAATCATCATGACGGTAAAATCTGTGTTATACCCAACTAAATCGTCATGCAGTAAATCTGTGTTATACCCAACTAAATCTCATGACGGTAAAATCTGTGTTATACCCACTAAATCGTCATGCGTAAAATCTGGTTATCCCAACTAAATCATCATGACGGTAAAATCTGTGTTATACCCAACTAAATCGTCATGCGGTAAAATCTGTGTTATACCCAACTAAATCATCGACGGTAAAACTGTGTTATACCCAACTAATCGTCATGCGTAAAATCTGTGTTTACCCAACTAAATCGTCATGCCGGTAAAATCTGTGTTTATACCAACTAAATCGTCATACCGTAAAATCTGTGTATACCACTAAATCGTCATAGGTAAAATCTGTGTTATACCCAACTAAATCGTCATGCATTAAAATCTGTGTTATACCCAACTAAATCATCATGCGTAAAATCGTGTTATACCCAACTAATCGTCATGCAGTAAAATCTGTGTTATACCCACTAAATCGTCATGCGGTAAATCTGTGTTATACCCAACTAAATCGTCATGAGGTAAAATCTGGTGTTTATACCCAACTAAATCATCATGCCAGTAAAATCTTGTTATACCCAACTAAATCTTCATGCAGGTAAAATCTGTGTTATACCCAACTAAATCGTCATGCAGTAAAATCTGTGTTATACCAACTAAATCGTCATGCAGGTAAAATCTGTGTTATACCCAACTAAATCGTCATGCAGGTAAAATCTGTGTTATACCCAACTAAATCGTCATGCAGGTAAAATCTGTGTTATACCCAACTAAATCGTCATGCAGGTAAAATCTGTGTTATACCCAACTAAATCGTCATGCCGGTAAAATCTGTGTTATACCCAACTAAATCGTCATGCCAGTAAAATCTGTGTTATACCCAACTAAATCGTCATGCAGTAAAATCTGTGTTATACCCAACTAAATCGTCATGCGGTAAAATCTGTGTTATACCCAACTAAATCGTCATGCGGTAAAATCTGTGTTATACCCAACTAAATCGTCATGCAGGTAAAATCTGTGTTATACCCACTAAATCGTCATGCGATAAAATCTGTGTTATACCCAACTAAATCGTCATGCCGGTAAAATCTGTGTTATACCCAACTAAATCGTCATGCCGGTAAAATCTGTGTTATACCCAACTAAATCGTCATGCCAGTAAAATCTGTGTTATACCCATCTAAATCATCATGCCGGTAAAATCGGTGTTATAACCAACTAAATCGTCATGCCGGTAAAATATGTGTTATACCCAACTATATTGTGGCCGGTAAAATCTGTGTTATACCCAACTAAATCGTCATGCCGGTAAAATCGGTGTTATACCCAACTAAATCGTCATGCCGGTAAAATCTGTGTTATACCCAACTAAATTGTGGCCGGTAAAATCTGTGTTATACCCAACTAAATCATCATGACGGTAAAATCTGTGTTATACCCAACTAAATCGTCATGCCGGTAAAATCTATGTTATACCCACTAAATCATCATGACGGTAAAATCTTGTTATACCCAACTAAATCGTCATGCCGGTAAAATCTGTGTTACCAACTAAATCGTCATGCGGTAAAATCTGTTTATACCCAACTAATCTTCATGCAGGTAAAATCTGTGTTATACCCAACTAAATCGTCATGCCGGTAAAATCGGTGTTATACCCAACTAAATTGTCATGCCGGTAAAATCTGTGTTATACCCAACTAAATGTGCCGGTAAAATCTGTGTTATACCAAACTAAATCGTCATGCCGGTAAATCGGTGTTATACCCAACTAAATCGTCATGCCGTAAAATCTGTGTTATACCCAACTAAATCGTCATGCAGGTAAAATCTGTGTTATACCCAACTAAATCATCATGCTGGTAAAATCTGTGTTTACCCAACTAAATCGTCATGCCGGTAAAATCTGTGTATACCCAACTAAATCGTCATGCCGGTGAAATCTGTGTTATACCCAACTAAATCTTCATGCAGGTAAAATCTGTGTTATACCCAACTAAATCATCATGCGGTAAATCTGTGTTATACCCAACTAAATCGTTCATGCCGGTAAAATCTGTGTATACCCAACTAAATCGTCATGCAGTAAATCTGTGTTATACCCAACTAAATCGTCATGCAGGTAAAATCTGTGTTATACCCAACTAAATCATCATGCCGTAAAATCTTGTTATACCCAACTAAATCGTCATGCAGGTAAAATCTGTGTATACCCAACTAAATCATCATGAAGTAAAATCTGTGTTATACCCAACTAAATCGTCATGACTAAAATCTGTGTTATACCCAACTAAATTGTCTGCCGGTAAAATCTGTGTTATACCCAACTAAATTGTGGCCGGTAAAATCTGTGTTATACCCAACTAAATCGTCATGCCGGTAAAATCGGTGTTATACCCAACTAAATCGTCATGCCGGTAAAATCTGTGTTATACCCAACTAAATTGTGGCCGGTAAAATCTGTGTTATACCCAACTAAATCATCATGACGGTAAATCTGTGTTATACCCAACTAAATCGTCATGCGGTAAAATCTATGTTATACCCAACTAAATCAATCTGAGTAAAATCTGTGTTATACCCAACTAAATCGTCATGCGGTAAAATCTGTGTTATACCCAACTAAATCGTCATGCAGGTAAAATCGGTTTATACCCAACTAAATTGTCATGCCGGTAAAATCTGTGTATACCCAACTAAATTGTGGCGTAAAATCTGTGTTATACCAAACTAAATCGTCATGCCGGTAAAATCGGTGTTATACCCAACTAAATCGTCATGCCGGTAAAATCTGTGTTATACCCAACTAAATCGTCATGCAGGTAAAATCTGTGTTATACCCAACTAAATCATCATGCTGGTAAAATCTGTGTTATACCCAACTAAATCGTCATGCCGGTAAAATCTGTGTTATACCCAACTAAATCGTCATGCCGTGAATCTGTGTTATACCCAACTAAATCTTCATCAGTAAATCTGTGTATACCAACTAATCATCATGCCGGTAAAATCTGTGTTATACCCACTAAATCGTCATGCGGTAAAATCTGTGTTATACCCAACTAAATCGTCATGCAGGTAAAATCTGTTTACCCCAACTAAATCGTCATGCAGGTAAAATCTGTGTTTATACCCACTAAATCATCATGCCGGTAAAATCTGTGTTATACCCAACTAATCGTCATGCGTAAATCTGTGTTTATACCCAACTAATCATCATGACGGTAAAATCTGTGTTATACCCAACAATCGTCATGCAGTAAAATCTGTGTTATACCCAACTAAATTGTCATGCCGTTAAAATCTGTGTTATACCCAACTAATCGTCATGCCGGTAAAATCTGTGTTATACCCACTAAATCGTCATGCCGGTAAATCTGTGTTATACCCAACTAAATCGTCATGCCGTAAAATCTGTGTTATACCACTAACTCGTTCATGCCGGTAAAATCTGTGTTACCACCTCCTGCATGACGATTTAGTTGGGTATAACACAGATTTTACCGGCATGATGATTTAGTTGGGTATAACACAGATTTTACCTGCATGACGATTTAGTTGGGTATAACACAGATTTTACCTGCATGACGATTTAGTTGGGTATAACACAGATTTTACCGGCATGACGATTTAGTTGGGATATAACACAGATTTTACCAGCAGATGCTTTTAGTTGGGTATAACACAGATTTTACCTGCATGACGATTTAGTTGGGTATAACACAGATTTTACCTGCATGACGATTTAGTTGGGTATAACACAGATTTTACCGGCATGACGATTTAGTTGGGTATAACACAGATTTTACCGGCATGATGATTTAGTTGGGTATAACACAGATTTTACCTGCATGAAGATTTAGTTGGGTATAACACAGATTTCACCGGCATGACGATTTAGTTGGGTATAACACAGATTTTACCGGCATGACGATTTAGTTGGGTATAACACAGATTTTACCAGCATGATGATTTAGTTGGGTATAACACAGATTTTACCTGCATGACGATTTAGTTGGGTATAACACAGATTTTACCGGCATGACGATTAGTTGGGTATAACAACCGATTTTATAAACCGCCATGCGATTTAGTTTGGGTATAACACAGATTTAAACCGCCACAATTTGATTGGGTATACACAGATTTTACCGTGCATGACAATTTAGTTGGGTATAACAACCGATTTTACCGTGCATTACGATTTAGTTGGGTATAACACAGATTTTACCGCATGACGATTTAGTTGGGTATAACCACAGATTTTAACCGTTCATGATGATTTAGTTTGGGTATAACATAGATTTTACACCTTTCCCGCATGACGATTTAGTTGGGTATAACACAGATTTTACCGTCATGCTGATTTAGTTGGGTATAACACAGATTTTACCGCACACATTTAGTTTGGGTATAACACAGATTTTACCGGCATGACGATTTAGTTGGGTATAACCACGATTTTTACCGGCATGACGATTTAGTTGGTATAACACAGATTTTACCGCACAATTTAGTTGGGTATAACACAGATTTACCGGCATGACATTTAGTTGGTATAACACAGATTTTACCGTCATGACTATTTAGTTGGGTATAACACAGATTTTACTGTCATGATGATTTAGTTGGTATAACACAGATTTTACCTGCCTGACATTTAGTTGGGTATAACACCGATTTTACCGGCATGAGATTTAGTTGGGTATAACACAGATTTTACCTGCATACGTTTATTTGGGTTAACACGATTTACCGCATTGACGATTTAGTTGGGTATAACACAGATTTTACCGCATGACGATTTAGTTGGGTATAACACGATTTTACCGCCGCATGATGATTTAGTTGGGTATAACACAGATTTTTACCTGCATGAGATTTAGTTGTGGTATACACAGATTTCACCTGCATGACGATTTAGTTGGGTAATACACAGATTTTACCGGCATGACGATTTAGTTGGGTATAACACAGATTTTATTACCAGCATAGATGATTTAGTTGGGTATAACACAGATTTTACCTGCATGACATTTAGTTGGGTATAACACAGATTTTACCGGCATGACGATTTAGTTGGGTATAACACCATTTTACCGGCATGACGATTTAGTTTGGTATAACACAGATTTTACCCGGCAATTTAGTTGGTATAACACCAGATTTTACCGGCCATGACAATTTAGTTGGGTATAACACCCGTTTTAACCGGCACATGACGATTTAGTTGGTATAACCAGATTTTACCAGCATGACGATTTAGTTGGGTATAACACAGATTTTACCGGCATGACGATTTAGTTTAGTGTGGGTATAACACGATTTTACCGGCATGACGATTATAGTTGGGTATAACACAGATTTTACCGTCATGATGATTATTGGGTATCACATAGATTTTACCGGCTGACGATTTAGTTAGTTGGGTATAACACAGATTTTATACCGTCATGAGATTTAGTTGGGTATACCACATTTTACCGGCCACAATTTAGTTGGGTATAACACAGATTTTACGCCGGCATGACGATTTAGTTGGGTATAACACCGATTTTACCGGCATGACATTTAGTTGGGTATAACACAGATTTTACGCGCACATATAGTTGGGTATAACACACTTTTTACCGGCATGACGATTTAGTTGGGTATAACACGATTTTACGGCATGAGATTTAGTTGGGTATAACACAGATTTTACTGGCATGACGATTAGTTGGGTATAACACAGATTTTACACCCGGCATGACGATTTAGTTGGGTATAACACAGATTTTACCGGCATGACGATTTAGTTGGGTTACAGATTAACTGACTAGATGACGATTTAGTGGTATACACAGATTTTACCGCATGACGATTTTAGTTGGGTATACACAGATTTTACCGCATGACGATTTAGTTGGGTATAACACAGATTTTACCGCATGACGATTTAGTTGGGTATAACACAGATTTTACCTGGCATGAATATTTAGTTGGGTATAACACAGATTTTTACCGGCATGACGTTTAGTTGGGTATAACACAGATTTTACCGGCATGACGATTTAGGTTGGGTATACAACAGATTTTACCGTGCATGACTTTAGTTGGGTATACACAGATTTTACCTGGCATGACGATTTAGTTGGGTATAACACAAATTTTACCTCATGACGATTTAGTTGGGTATAACACAGATTTTACCAGCTGACGATTAGTTGGGTATAAACAGATTTTCCGGCATGACGATTTAGTTGGGTATAACACAGATTTTACCTGCATGAACGATTTAGTGGGTATAACACAGATTTTACGGCATGATGATTAGTTGGGTATAACACAGATTTTACCGTATGACGATTTAGTTGGGTATAACACAGATTTTACCGCATAGCGATTTAGTTGGGTATAACACAGATTTTACCTGCATGACGATTTGTTGGGTATAAACACGATTTTAACCGCATGATGATTAGTTTGGGTATAACACAGATTTAACGCATGAGATTTAGTTGGGTAATAACAAATTTTTACCGGCATGACGATTTAGTTGGTATAACACAGATTTTTAGCCGATGAACGATTTAGTTGGGTATAACACAGATTTTTTACCGCATGGATGACGATTTAGTTGGGTATAACACAGATTTTACCGCATGACGATTTAGTTGGGTTAACACACCAGATTTTAATACCGTGCATAGATTTAGTTGGGTATAACACAGATTTTACCTGCATGACGATTTAGTTGGGTATAACACAATTTAACCGTGCAGAATTTTAGTTGGGTATAACACAGATTTTACCGCATGACGTTTAGTTGGTATAACACAGATTTTACCGTCATGACGATTTAGTTGGGTATAACACAGATTTTACCTGCATGAACGATTTTAGAGTTGGGTATAACACAGATTTTACTCCGCATGATGATTTAGTTGGGTATAACACACAGATTTACCGGCAGACGATTTAGTTGGTAAACACAGATTTACCTGCATGACGATTTAGTTGGGTATAACACAGATTTTACCTGCATGACGATTTAGTTGGGTATAACACAGATTTTACCCGGCATGACGATTAGTTGGGTTAACACAGATTTTACCTGCATGACGATTTAGTTGGTATAACACAGCTTTTACCTGCATGACGATTTAGTTGGGTATAACACAGATTTTACCGCATGACGATTTATTTGGGTATAACACAGATTTTACCGGCATGAACGATTTAGTTGGGTATAACACAGATTTTACCGTCATGATGATTTAGTTGGTATAACATAGATTTTACCGGCATGACGATTTAGTTGGGTATACACCAGATTTTAACGCTGATGATTTTAGTTGGGTTATAACCCAGATTTTACTTTACACATTTCGGCATGACGATTTAGTTGGGTATAACACAGATTTACGCATGAACGATTAGTTGGGTATAACCCAATTTTACCTGCATGACGATTTAGTTGGGTATAACACAGATTTTACCTTTTACGCATGACATTTTAGTTGGGTAATCAACCGATTTTACCGGCATGACGATTTAGTTGGGTATAACACAGATTTTACCGGCCCAATTTAGTTGGGTATACACAGATTTACAGCTTTCGGCATGACGATTTAGTTGGGTATAACACGATTTTACCGGCATGACGATTTAGTTGGGTAAAACACAGATTTTACCGGCCCCAATTGTTGGGTATAACACAATTTTAATATTTTATTCCGGCATGACATTTAGGTGTATAACAACGATTTTAACCGGCTGAAGATTTAGTTGGTAAATAACACAGATTTTACTGCATGACGATTTAGTTGGGTATAACACAGATTTTACCGCATGACGATTTAGTTGGTATAAACACAGATTTTAACTCTCGCATGACGATTTAGTTGGGTATAACACAGATTTTCCGGCATGACGATTTAGTTGGGTATAACACAGATTTTACCATGATACGATTTAGTTGGGTAACACAATTTTACCGCAGACGATTTAGTTGGGTATAACACAATTTTAACTTTACACGGCATGACGATTTAGTTGGTATAACACAGATTTTACTGCATGACGATTTAGTTGGGTATAACAAGATTTTACCGGCATGACGATTTAGTTGGGTATACCCAGATTTTACCGCATGACGATTTAGTTGGGGTATAACACAGATTTTACCTGCATGACGATTTAGTTGGGTATAACACAGATTTACCGCATGACGATTTAGTTGGGTATAACACAATTTTACCTGCATGACGATTTAGTTGGGTATAACACAGATTTTACCTGCTGAACGATTTAGTTGGGTATAACACAGATTTTACCTGCATGACGATTTAGTTGGGTATAACACAGATTTTACCTGCATGATGACGATTTAGATGGGTATAAACAGATTTCACAATTTTACTGGCATGAATTTAGTTGGGTATAACACAGATTTTACCGCATGACGATTTAGTTGGGTATAACACAGATTTTAACCTGCATGACTATTTGTTGGGTATAACACAGATTTTAGCACGCATGACGATTGTGTGTTGGGTATAACACAGATTTTACCGGCATGATGATTTAGTTGGGTATAAACACAGATTTTACCTGGCATGATGATTTAGTTGGTATAACACAGAAATTTTACCGTCATGACGATTTAGTTGGGTATAACACCCATTTTACCGGCATGACGAGTTTAGTTGGGTACATTACACACAGGATTTTTCCGGCATGACGATTTAGTTGGGTATAACACAGATTTTACCGCATGACTATTAGTTGGGTATAACACAGATTTTACGTCATGATGATTTAGTTGGGTATAACACAGATTTTACCGCATGACGATTAGTTGGGTATAACAACAGATTTTACCGTCTGATGATTTAGTTGGGTATAACACAGATTTTACCGTGCATGACGATTTAGGTTGGGTATAACACAGATTTACCGTCATGATGATTTAGTTGGGTATAACACAGATTTTACCTGCATGACGATTTAGTTGGGTATAACACAGATTTTACCGTCATGATGATTTAGTTGGGTATAACACAGATTTTACCTGCATGACGATTTAGTTTGGGTAATAACACAGATTTTACCGCATGACGATTTAGTTGGGTATACACAGATTTTACCGCATGACGATTTAGTTGGGTATAACACAGATTTTACCTGCATGACGATTAGTTGGGTATAACACAGATTTATTACGCATGACGATTTAGTTGGTATAACACAGATTTACTACTGCATGACGATTTATTGGGTATAACACAGATTTTACGGCATGACCGATTTATTGGTTTATAACACAGATTTTACGGCATGACATTTAGTGGGTATAACACAGATTTTAACGCGCATGAGATTTAGTTGGGTATAACACAGATTTTACTGGCATGACGATTTAGTTTGGGTATAACACAATTTTACCGTCATGACTGATTTAGTTGGGTATAACAACAGATTTTTATTTACCCGGCATGACGATTTATTTGGGTATAACAACATATTTTTACCCGGCATGACGATTTAGTTGGGTATAACACAGATTTTACCTGCATGACGATTTAGTTGGGTATAACACAGATTTTACCGGCATGACGATTTAGTTGGGTATAACACAGATTTTACCGGCATGATGATTTAGTTGGGTATAGACACACCCGATTTTACCGGCAGACGTGTTGTCAACAATTTAGTTGGGTATAACACAATTTTAGCCGGCCTGACGATTTAGTTGGGTATAACACAGATTTTACGGGCAGATACGATTTAGTGGGTATAACACAGATTTTACGCGGCACACATATAGTTGGGTATAAACACAGATTTTAACCGGCATGACGATTTAGTTGGGTATAACACAGATTTTACTCATGACGATTTAGTTGGTTTAACACAGATTTTACCTGCATGAAGATTTAGTTGGGTATAACACAGAACAGATTTTACCTGCATGACGATTTAGTGGGTATAACACAGATTTTACCGTGCATGACGATTTAGTTGGGTATAACACCGATTTTACTGCATGCCGATTTAGTTGGGTATAACACAGATTTTACCTGCATGACGATTTAGTTGGGTATAACACAGATTTTACCGGGCATGAACGATTTAGTTGGGTATAACACGATTTTACCGGCATGAGATTTGTTGGGTATCACAGATTTTACCGCATGAAGATTTAGTTGGGTATAACACAGATTTCCGGCATGACGATTTAGTTGGTTAAACACAGATTTTACCGGCATGACGATTTAGTTGGGTAAACACAGATTTTACACATTGTGATTGTGTAACCGATTTACCTCATGACGATTTAGTTGGGTATAACACAGATTTACCGGCATGACGCTTTAGTTGGGTATACACCGATTTTACCCATGACGATTTATTTGGTATACACAGATTTTACCGCATCATTAGTTGGGTATAACACAGATTTTACCGCATGACGATTTAGTGTGGGTATAACCCGATTTTACCGCATGATATTTAGTTGGGTATAACACAGATTTTACCTGCATGACGATTTAGTTGGGTATAACACAGATTTTACCCGGCATGACATATTAGTTGGGTATAACACAGATTTTACCGGCATGACGATTTAGTTGGGTATAACACAGATTTTACCGCATGATATTTAGTGGGTATAACACAGATTTTACCGGCATGAACGATTTAGTTGGGTATAACACAGATTTTACCGTCATGAGATTTAGTTGGGTATAACACATATTTACACCGGCAAATTTAGTTGGGTATAACACAGATTTTACCGCATGACGATTTAGTTGGGTATAACCCATTTTTACCGGCATGACGATTTAGTTGGGTATAACACAGATTTTACCGGCATACGATTAGTTGGGTATAACACAATTTTACCGGCATGACGATTTAGTTGTGTATAACACCGATTTTACCGGCATGAGATTTAGTGGGTATAACACAGATTTTACTGGCATGACGTTTAGTTGGGTATAACACAGATTTTACCGCATGCGATTATTGGTAACACAGATTTTACCGGCATGACTTTTAGTTGGGTATAACACAGATTTTACGGCATGACGATTTAGTTGGGTATAACACAGATTTTACCTGGCATGACGTTTATTGGGGTATAACACAGATTTTACCTGCTAGACGATTTGTTGGGGTATAACACAGATTTTTACCGTCATGACGATTTAGTTGGGTATAACACAGATTTTACGGCATGAGATTTAGTTGGTATAACACAGATTTCCTCGCGCATGACGATTTAGTTGGGTATAACACAGATTTTACCGGCATGACGATTTAGTTGGGTATAACACAGATTTTACCGCAGACGATTTAGTTGGGTATAACACAGTTTTACCGCATGACGATTTAGTTGGGTATAACACAGATTTTACCTGGCATGACGATTTAGTTGGGTATAACACAGATTTTACCTGCATGACGATTTAGTTGGGGTAAACACAAGATTTACCGCATGACGATTTAGTTGGGTATAACACAGATTTTACCGTGCATGACGATTTAGATTGGGTATAACACAGATTTTACCTGCATGAATATTTGTTGGGTATACACAGATTTTACCGCATGACATTTAGTTGGGTATAACACAGATTTATACCGTCATGACGATATTTAGTTTGGTATAACACCAGATTTTACCTGCAGTGACGATTTAGTTGGGTATAACACAGATTTACCGGCTATGAGATTTAGTTGGGTATAACACAGATTTTACCATGATGATTTAGTTGGGTATAACACAGATTTTACCGCAGGACGATTTAGTTGGGTATAACCAGATTTTACCGGTATGACGATTTAGTTGGGTATAACACGATTTTACCGGCATGACGATTTGTTGGTAAACACAGTTTTACCTCATGACGATTTAGTTGGGTAAACAAGATTTTACCGTCATGAATTTAGTTGGGTATACACCAGATTTTACCGCATGACGATTTAGTTGGGTATAACACAGATTTTACCTGCATGCATGAGTTTAGTTGGGTATAACACAGATTTTACCGGCATGACGATTTAGTTGGGTATAACACAGATTTTACCGTCTGAGTGATTTAGTTGGGTATAACACAGATTTTACCCTGCATGACGATTTAGTTGGGTATAACACAGATTTTACACCGTCATGATGATTTAGTTGGTATAACACCAGATTTTACGCGCATGACATTTAGTTGGGTATAAACACAGATTTTACCGCATGACGATTTAGTTGGGTATAACACAGATTTTACCGCATGACGATTTAGTTGGGTATAACACAGATTTTCCGCATGACGATTTAGTTGGGTATAACACAGATTTTACCTGCATGACGATTTAGTTGGGTATAACACAATTTTACCTGCATGACGATTAGTTGGGTATAACACAGATTTTACCGGCATGACGATTTAGTTGGGTATACACAGATTTTACCGGCATGACGATTTAGTTGGTATAACACAGATTTTACTCATGATGAGTTAGTTGGTATACACAAGATTTTACCGGCATGACGATTTAGTTGGGTATAACACAGATTTTACCGTCATGATGATTTAGTTGGGTATAACACAGATTTTACCGCATGACGATTTAGTTGGGTATACCACAGAGTTTTACCGGCATGACGATTTAGTTGGGTATAACACAGATTTTACCTGCCTGACGATTTAGTTGGGTATAACACAGATTTTACCGGCATGACAATTTAGTTGGGTATACACCGATTTTACCGGCATGACATTTAGTTGGGTATAACACAGATTTTACCGGCCACATTTAGTTGGGTATAACACAGATTTACCGGCATGACGATTTAGTTGGGTATAACACGATTTTAACCGGCATGACGATTTAGTTGGGTAAACACAGATTTTACCGCGCACAATTTAGTTGGGTATAACACATATTTTACCGGCATGACGATTTAGTTGGTTATAACACCGATTTTACCGGCATGATGATTTAGATAAACACGATTTTACGCATGACGATTTGTTGGGTATAACACAGATTTACCGCATGACTATTAGTTGGGTTAACACAGATTTTACCGGCATGACGATTTAGTTGGGTATACACAGATTTTACGGCATGACGATTTAGTTGGGGTTAACACAGATTTTACTGCATGACGATTAGTTGGGTATACACAGATTTTACCGGCATAGACGATTTAGTTGGGTATAACACAGATTTTACCGCATGACGATTTAGTTGGGTATACACGATTTTACCTGCATGACACGATTTAGTTGGGTATAACACAGATTTTACCGGCATGACGATTTAGTTGGGTTAACACCAGATTTTACGGTCATGACGATTAGTTGGGTATAACACAGATTTTACCTGCATGACGATTTAGTTGGGTATAACACATTTTACCGCATGCGATTTAGTTGGGTATAACACACAGATTTTACCTGCATGACGATTTAGTTGGGTATAAACAGATTTTACCTGCATGACGATTTAGTTGGGTATAACACAGATTTTACCTGCATGACGATTTAGTTGGGATAACACAGATTTACCTGCATGACGATTTAGTGGGTTAACACAGATTTTACTGCTGATATTTAGTTGGGTATAACACAGATTTTACCGTCATGACGATTTAGTGGGTATAACACAGATTTTACCTGCATACGATTTAGTTGGGTATAACACAGATTTTACTGCATGACGATTTAGTTGGGTATAACACGATTTTACCGCATGAGATTATGTGGGTATAACACAGATTTTACCTGCATGACGATTTAGTTGGGTATAACACCAGATTTACGTCATGACGATTTAGTTGGGTATAACACAGATTTTACCGGCATGACGATTTAGTTGGGTATAACACAGATTTTACCGGCATGACGATTTGTTGGGTATAACACAGATTTTACCTAGCATGACGATTTAGTTGGGTATAACACAGATTTTACCGTCATGATATTTAGTTGGGTATAACACAGTTTTACGCATGACGTTTATTTTGGTATAACACAGATTTTACCGTCATGATGATTTAGTTGGGTATAACACAGATTTTACCGCAGACGATTTATTGGGTATACACGATTTACCGCATGCAGATTTAGTTGGTATATAACAGATTTTACCGGCATGACGATTTAGTTGGGTATAACACAGATTTTACCGTCATGAATGATTTAGTGTGGGTATAACACAGATTTTACCGCATGACGATTTAGTTGGGTATAACACATTTTACCGGCATACGATTAGTTGGGTAAACACAGATTTACCGCATGACGATTTAGTTGGGTATAACACAGATTTTACCGTGCATGACGATTTAGTTGGGTATAACACAGATTTTACTCAGCATGACGATTTATGGGTATAACACAGATTTTACCGGCATGACGATTTAGTTGGGTATAAACCAGATTTTACCGGCATGACGATTTAGTTGGGTATAACACAGATTTTACTGCGCATGATGATTTAGTTGGGTATAACACAGATTTTACCGTCATGAATTTGTGGTATAACCAGATTTAGCCGCATGACGATTTAGTTGGGTATAACACAGATTTTACCGCAGAGATTTTAGTTGGGTATAACACATATTTTACCGCATGACGATTTAGTTGGGTATAACACAGATTTTACTCCGCATGACGATTTAGTTGGGTATAACACAGTTTTACCTGCATGACGATTTAGTTGGGTATAACACAGATTTTACGCATGACGATTTAGTTGGGTATAACACAGATTTACTGCATGACATTTAGTTGGGTATAACACAGATTTTACCTGCATGACGATTTAGTTGGGTATAACACAGATTTTACCTGGCATGACGATTTAGTTGGGTATAACACAGATTTTATGCATGACGATTTGTTGGGTATAACACAGATTTACCTGCATGACATTTAGTTGGTATAACACAGATTTACTGGCATGACGATTTAGTTGGTATAACACATGTTTTACGGCATGACGATTTATTGTGTATACACGATTTACCTGCATGACGATTTAGTTGGGTATAACACAGATTTTACCGGCATGACGATTTAGTTGGGTATAACACAGATTTTACCTGCATGACGATTTAGTTGGGTATAACACAGATTTTACCGGCATGACGATTTAGTTGGGTATAACACAGATTTTACCGGCATGACGATTTAGTTTTCCGATCGCAGCGTACCTAGTGTGGCCACAACCATTGCTAAACTAGCGTGCGCTTTTCAGCACCTGATCGGATGCCAAATGTGGGTGTATGAGTAGTGCAATAACCATTTGAACTTTTTGCTGTACATTGTGGTATGTTCTAGTTTAAATCTAATTTTAATGGCCTCCTGTGCCTTGGATACTTTGGATCTTTAGAGTTGAAATAATATTTATTTATTTCCTTTCACGGGCAGTTCTAGTTAGAATACATACGTAGATACAGTAAGTGAGGAATTCTCTTTAATTAAACACAAGCAAGTCTACGTTGAACTTGACTCAATACAATTAGATGTACAATAAGAATCTAGTGATGGTTCCAACGCTTTGTTTTCTGTTTGAATGACATATTACATTTGGGAAGTACTGCATATACTCAAGGTTTAAAAATAGCCTGAAAACCGAATCTTGGCTTATACTCAGGTCACTTTGGCTGCCACTCGCTCTGCATCTGCCGGCTGACATCACAATTTACACCTGTCTCGGGCGCCGAGTACTGACTTCAGCGGGCAGATGCGGAGCGAGCGGCAGCCAAATTGCCACTGAGGTGGGGACCTTACCTGAAGTGAAGAGAAGGCAGTTAACACTGAACTGAGGGGCTCTCGGAGGGGGAAGGGGGAGGGACAGTAGTCCCATACAGTAACCCCCAATTCCTTGCCACTGCAGATGTTTGGAAACTACTACTACTACCAGCATAAAGCATGCTGGAGTTGTAGTTTCCAAACATCTGGAGTGCCAAGGAATTGGGGTGTATTGTCCTTTTAAAGGGCAACTAATGCCTGAAAACAATACAGATCAGGAGGATGGTATGTATGTTAAACGATGCCTTCTGATTTTTTTTTCTGTATTGTTTTGAGGCTTTAGTTGCCCTTAAATGAACAGCAGAATTCCCATACAGTAGTTTCCATACAGTAATATACCATACTGGATTTGGCTATTACTGTATAGGACTACTGTATGGGAATTCTGCTGTTCATTTAAAGGGCAACTAAAGCCTCAAAACAACACAGAATCAGAGAGCAGAAGTGGTCATATTTCTACCCTCGGCTTATACTTGAGTCAATCAGATTTTACTCGTTTTTCAGGTTAAAATACCTCAGTTTATACTCGGATTGACTTATACATATATATAATACGGTAAAACCTACTTCTTATAAAGATCACCATGAAGAGAGTAGACACTATGGTTTACCAGACTAACGGTAGACAACGTATGCACCGTATATGGTGTTTGCAGATACATTTTGGTGCTCTAGGCAGCACTGCCCCTAGCTAATAGTTCATTAACCATTGCTATTGAATGTGTAAACTGAGCCTAGATTTTCTTTGTTTGGTACATTTTAAACCCAATATTGGGCCTTTCAGGTACGGCAGATACTGAATTATTCAGGAATGTTCTTTTCCGTGCAGTTCTTGCCTTCAGTTATATTTCTGCCTTACTTAAAAGACAAAGCTTTGCTCTCCATTACATCTCTGTATGTAAGATGCGAATTCCCATTGCTCTGAAGGTGAAAAGTAATGATGAATGGTCTCCTGTTCCGCTCCACTGAGGGACACATTGTAACACTGAAGGTTGTCCTGAAGGTCACGAATGGCCTGTTGAACTCACCGAAGGCCCCAGCTCTTTGCAGAAAAGCCTCTTACATTCAAACTGTCAATAAAAACCTTCACAACCCACACTTTAATAAAAAGTAAATATCTGCAGAGATTGTTTAAAAAATTCAAACCAGTTGGAAAAAAATGTCTACGGTTCAAAGAAATGGCCAAAAGGTCAGAGAACTCCAAAGAGTCTTTAAGAGTCCCTAACGTCCTTACATTTCAAAGCAGGGGATACATTATTTCCTATCCCACACAATAGATACAAACTAAAGGTCAGTTGCAAATAGCCTTTAATGCCATTGCATCTTATTAAATCCAATGTAACATTTCCATTGCCCGATACACTTCAGCAGATGGAAAATGAATGACTCAGGTAGTTTATTTCTAAAAGTGATTTGGCACAATACCTTATTTAATATGTGGGATTCGTTTTGTGTTAATAAAATAATGAAGTCTTATTGTGGGCCCTTACAGGCATCAGTATAGTAGATATAGAAACTTTATTCTTGGACCCACTGACTAATAGCATGTGAATATTGTGTTGGCTGCCCTTTATATTGCTCCATTGTATGATGGTTGCACATTCAACTGTAAGGTGAGTGGTTGTTCATGTTTGGGCATGTCCACCCTTACTTGCCCGAACCCCAACTATATATAAGCACATTATTACCTGCATTACTAAACGATATTTAAGGATTCTGGCGAAGTAAGCTGAATGCTCCCTTCCTGCAATCAAGGTGGAGACTGTGACATCAAACAATGATTGACTGCTGATTCACGGCAGCCTCCTCTGCACATGCTCAAGCTTAGAAAAAGCTCTATGAGCCAAGGGTGTAGGCAATACCTCTTCCATAACAAAAAAAACGTATGATTAAATATCTGGTTACAAATGCATGTAATAAACTGGTAAAAATAGCAGTTGGTTGCAGCAAATAACTTACAGTCACCTGGGTGAACATTCCCTTTAATCCCAGATTGTAATAAGGTCTGGTTCAACATCTCCATGACTAACAAATACAAGCCATTAACCGTCTGTGATTTTCTGACATTCTTGTGCCACAGTTCAAGCATTAAGTGTAATGTACTGTCATGTCTGATTATATTTTCAACCATTTTGATGAAAATCAGCCAAACGTTCTCAGCTGCTGTAAAAATATTGCACTGGATGTCACTGGATCAGAATATAAAACCTGTGTGCCCCAAGTCTTAGACTGGAAAAAGATTAATGTCCAGGGTTTACATTAGTCCTACTTGGCCAGAGAGAGAGGGAAGTGTCTCTCCATGTTGTATCAAACTGTGTATAAGGGAAGTGAAGAAGTGCCAGGGATGTCTGCTCTAGATTTTCCTCACTTTATAAGCTGTCACTTGTGACTACAGCACCTAAAAGACAAGTAATATCATTTTAATTAGCAGTTTTCTAGGCTGTACGCCAGGCACTGTTCTAGAATAGAGATTACTTTGGGTTCTAATAGAACCCAGTTTCGATTCGAATCCGGCGGTTTCGAAGTCCGTGAAAACTTTCGGAACTCCCGGATTTTTCGAACTCGAATTTTCCGAGTTTTCGATTTTTATCGTAATTTGATAATTATCGAAATAGAAAGTAGATGTTATCGAAATCGAAGTGTAAACAAAATGTATCGTAAGTGGGGATCAATTTCGGTAACCCTCGAAAGTATGGATCGATTCGGTAAACCTCGAAAAGGTGTATCGTAAGTGGGGATCGATTTGTACGAATTGTACGAATCCAGGTAACCCTCGAAATCGTAGGTCCATCAACCCTCGAACAGTAGAGATCGATTTCGGTAACCCTCAAATGTTTGTGCCGATTTCGCCAACCCTCGAATGTACAAGCTGATTTTCGGTAACCCTCGTATTTGTGATATCGGTAACCCTCGGAAAGTAGTTCCATTTCGGTAACCCTCGAAAAAACCCTGCGAAGCTCGAAACAGCCCGATCGTGAGGAAGATAGATTTTAAATGAGTTTTACTTATATTTACGGGTTCCCCAGACCATTCCCCAGGTCCCTGTGTTATTTACAGTAACCTCTATTACTATTTAATCCTTAAAATTGATAGAAACTTTCAAATTTTTTTTCCCCATAGACTTCTATGGGTCCGTTTTTCGGATTTTCGAAGTTTCCCGAAAATTCGAAAATCCGAAAACGGGACGAAACTCATCATTTCGGCCATCTCTATTCTAGAATAAAGAAATAAAGTTCTTATTGCTGCCAAGCACTGAAAATGTAATTCACCAGAGGCTTGTGTCCATATTGACTAGGGTTTTGTTTCAGCACTCCCAATATGTTTGCCACAAAATAAGCAATAACAAGGTCCAGCAGGCAGCCATGCAAAGTGGCAAGTTATTTTTTTGCTAGGAACGTCTTTTTAAATTAGTCAATCTACCTCCGCGCTTCCTTACTTCTGGGTTCCCACAATGCAGTAATCACATAAGTGAGTCTGGGGGGAAGAGGAGCGTGCAGGGTACACATGATTTGTATGAACGGCCCTTTCGGGCAATAATCGTGCCATGTATGGGCACTTTCTTGGTCGCCACGCTGCTCGTTGAAGATCCGCCCAGCCATTCGGGCAAGGATCTCAGACCGAACGGCTGTTTCGGACGAGAAATTGTCCATGCATTGATTATCGGCCGCACAGACGTTAATACACATCATAAGTTGCGGGTCGACACCTGCAATCCGCACGTGTGTACGAACCTTAACTATATATCTGAGGAAGGGGCCAGACCTCTGAAACGTTGTGCAGGTTTAGTTGTGACATTGGCATGAAATATGCTCTGATTTGCTGGTTGTACTTTCCCCTGTATGTTACCGGCAAGGTTATTAGTTGGGTATAACAGATTTTACCGGCATGACGATTTAGTTGGGTATAACACAGATTTTACCGTCATGACGATTTAGTTGGGTATAACACAGATTTTACCTGCGTGACGATTTAGTTGGGTATAACACAGATTTTAACCTGCGTGACGATTTAGTTGGGTATAACACAGATTTTACCTGCATGACGATTTGTTGGTATAACACAGATTTTACCTGCATGACGATTTAGTTGGGTATAACACAGATTTTACCTGCATGAATTTAGTGGGTTAAACCACAGATTTTACCTGCATGACGATTTAGTTGGGTATAACACAGATTTTACTGCATGAGATTTAGTTGGGTATAACACGATTTTACTGCATGACGATTTAGTGGGTATAACACAGATTTTACTGGCATGACGATTTAGTGGGTAAACACAGATTTTACCTGCATAACGATTTAGTTGGGTATAACACAGATTTTACCGGCATAACGATTTAGTTGGGTATAACACAGATTTTACCGGCATGACAATTTAGTGGTATAACACAGATTTTACCGGCATGACGATTAGTTGGGTATAACACAGATTTTACGGCATGACGATTTAGTTGGGTATAACACAGATTTTACCGGCATGACGATTTAGTTGGGTATAACACAGATTTTACCGGCATGACGATTAGTTGGGTATAACACAGATTTTAACGGCATGACAATTTAGTTGGGTATAACACAGATTTACTGTCATGACGATTTGTTGGGTATAACACAGATTTTACCGTCATGATGATTTAGTTGGGTATAACACAGATTTTACCTGCATGACGATTAGTTGGGTTAAACACAGATTTTACCGCATGATGATTTAGTTGGGTATAAACACAGATTTTACCTGCATGACGATTTAGTTGGGGATAAACAAGATTTTACCTGCATGACGATTAGTTGGGTATAACACAGATTTTACCTGCATGACGATTTAGTTGGGTATAACACAGATTTTACCGGCATGATGATTTAGTTGGGTATAACACAGATTTACATGCATGAAGATTTAGTTGGGTATAACACAGATTCTACGGCATGACGATTTAGTTGGGTATAACACAGATTTACCGGCATGACGATTTAGTTGGGTATAACACAGATTTTACCGCATGATGATTTAGTTGGGTATAACACAGATTTAACTGCATGACGATTAGTTGGGTATAACACAGATTTTACCGGCATGACGATTTAGTTGGGTATAACACCGATTTTACCGGCATGACGATTTAGTTTGGTATAACACAGATTTTACCGGCCACAATTTAGTTGGGTATAACACAGATTTTACCGGCATGACAATTTAGTTGGGTATAACACCGATTTTACCGGCATGACGATTTAGTTGGGTATAACACAGATTTTACCGGCATGACGATTTAGTTGGGTATAACACAGATTTTACCGTCAGATGATTTAGTTGGGTATAACATAGATTTTACCGGCATGACGATTTAGTTGGGTATAACACAGATTTTACCGTCATGATGATTTAGTTGGGTATAACACAGATTTTACCGGCCACAATTTAGTTGGGTATAACACAGATTTTACCGGCATGACGATTTAGTTGGGTATAACACCGATTTTACCGGCATGACGATTTAGTTGGGTATAACACAGATTTTACCGGCCACAATATAGTTGGGTATAACACAGATTTTACCGGCAGACAATTTAGTTGGGTATAACACAGATTTTACTGTCATGACGATTTAGTTGGGTATAACACAGATTTTACTGTCATGATGATTTAGTTGGGTATAACACAGATTTTACCTGCATGACGATTTAGTTGGGTATAACACAGATTTTACGGCATGATGATTTAGTTGGGTATAACACAGATTTTACCTGCATGACGATTTAGTTGGGTATAACACAGATTTACTGCAGACGATTTAGTTGGTATAACACAGTTTTTACCGGCATGAACGATTTAGTGGTATAACACAGATTTACCGCATGATGATTTAGTTGGGTATAACAGATTTTACCTGCATGACGATTTAGTTGGGTATAACACAGATTTTACCGGCATGACGATTTAGTTGGGTATAACACAGATTTTACCGGCATGACGATTTAGTTGGGTATAACACAGATTTTACCGGCATGATGATTTAGTTGGGTATAACACAGATTTTACCTGCATGACGATTTAGTTGGGTATAACACAGATTTTACCTGCATGACGATTTAGTTGGGTATAACACCGATTTTACCGGCATGACGATTTAGTTTGGAAACACAGATTTTACCGGACACATTTAGTTGGGTATAACACAGATTTTACCGGCATGACAATTTAGTTGGGTATAACACCGATTTTACCGGCATGACGATTTAGTTGGGTATAACACAGATTTTACTGCATGAACGATTTAGTTGGGTATAAACAGATTTTACCGGCATGACGATTTAGTTGGGTAAACACAGATTTTACCGGCATGACGATTTAGTTGGGTATAACACAGATTTTACCGTCATGATGATTTAGTGGGTATAACATAGATTTTAACGGCCATGACGATTTAGTTGGGTATAAAACACAGATTTTACCGTCATGATGATTTAGTTGGGTATAACACAGATTTTACGGCACAATTTAGTTGGTATAACCAAGATTTACCGGCATGACGATTTAGTTGGGTATAACACCGATTTTTACGCATGACGATTTAGTTGGGTATAACACAGATTTTACCGGCCACAATATAGTTGGGTATAACACATATTTTACCGGCATGACGATTTAGTTGGTTATAACACCGATTTTACCGGCATGATGATTTAGATGGGTATAACACAGATTTTACTGGCATGACGATTTAGTTGGGTATAACACAGATTTTACCGGCATGACGATTTAGTTGGGTATAACACAGATTTTACCGGCATGACGATTTAGTTGGGTATAACACAGATTTTACTGGCATGACGATTTAGTTGGGTATAACACAGATTTTACCTGCATGACGATTTAGTTGGGTATAACACAGATTTTACCTGCATGACGATTTAGTTGGTATAAACACAGATTTTCCGGCATGACGATTTAGTTGGGTATAACACAGATTTTACTGGCATGAAGATTTAGTTGGGTAAACACAGATTTTACACGGCATGACGATTAGTTGGGTAAACACAGATTTTACCGCATGACGATTTAGTTGGGTATAACACAGATTTTACCTGCATGACGATTTAGTTGGGTATAACACAATTTACCTGCATGACGATTTAGTTGGGTATAACACAAATTTTACCTGCATGACGATTTAGTTGGTATAACACAGATTTACCTGCATGACGATTTAGTTGGTATTAACACAGATTTTACTGCATGACGATTTAGTTGGTATAACACAGATTTTACCTGCATGAAGATTTAGTTGGGTATAACACAGATTTTACTGCATGATGATTTAGTTGGGTATAAACACCAGATTTTACCGTCATGACGATTTAGTTGGGTATAACACAGATTTACCGTCAGACGATTTAGTGGGTATAACACAGATTTTACTGCATGACGATTTAGTTGGGTATAACACGATTTTACGGCATGATGATTTAGTTGGGTATAACACAGATTTTAATGGCAGATCGATTTAGTTGGGTATAACACAGATTTTACCGTATGACGATTTAGTTGGGTATAACACAGATTTACGGTATGACGATTAGTTGGGTATAACACAGATTTTACCGCATGACGATTTAGTGGGTAACACAGATTTTACTGCATGAGATTTAGTTGGGTATAACACAGTTTTACCGTCATGATGATTTAGTTGGGTATAACACAGATTTTACCGCATGACGATTTAGTTGGGTATAACACAGATTTTACCGTCTGATGATTAGTTGGATAACCAGATTTTACGGCATGACGATTTAGTGGGTATAACACAGATTTTACCGTCATGACGATTTAGTTGGGTATAACACGATTTTACCTGCATGACGATTTAGTTGGGTATAACACAGATTTTACCGTCATGATGATTTAGTTGGGTATAACACAGATTTTACGGCATGACGATTTAGTTGGGTATAAACACAGATTTACCTGCATGACGATTTTAGTTGGGTATAACACAGATTTACCTGCATGACGATTTAGTTGGGTATAAACACAGATTTTACCGCATGACGATTTAGTTGGGTATAAAACAGATTTTACCTGCATGACGATTTAGTTGGGTATAACACAGATTTTACCTGACCATGACGATTAGTTGGGTATAACACAGATTTTCAGGCATGACGATTTAGTTGGGTATAACACAGATTTACCGGCATGACGATTTAGTGGGTATAACACAGATTTTACCTCATGATGATTAGTGGGTAAACATAGATTTTACCGGCATGACGATTTAGTTGGGTATAACACAGATTTTACCGTCATGATGATTTAGTTGGGTATAACACAGATTTTACCGGCATGACGATTTAGTTGGGTATAACACAGATTTTACCGGCATGACGATTTAGTTGGGTATAACACAGATTTTACCTGCTGACGATTTAGTTGGGTATAACACAGATTTTACCGGCATGACAATTTAGTTGGGTATAACACCGATTTTACCGGCATGACGATTTAGTTGGGTATAACACGATTTTACGGCACAATTTAGTTGGGTATAACACAGACTTTACCGGCATGACGATTTAGTTGGGTATAACCACGATTTTACGGCATGACGATTTAGTTGGGTAAAACAACAGATTTTACCGGCACAATTTAGTTGGTATAACACATATTTTACCGGCATGACGATTTGTGGTTATAACCACCGATTTTACCGGCATGATGTGATTTAGATGGGTATAACACCATTTTACTGGCATGACGATTAGTTGGGTTAACACAGATTTACCGCATGAACGATTTTAGTTGGGTATAACACAGATTTTACCGGCATGACGATTTAGTGGGGTATAACACAGATTTTACGCATGGACGATTTAGTTGGGTATAAACACGATTTACTGCATGACGATTTAGTTGGGTATACACAGATTCTTACTGCATGACGACTTAGTTGGGTTACACAGATTTTACCGGCCTGACGATTTAGTTGGGTATAACACAGATTTACGGCATGACGATTTAGTGGGTATAACACAGATTTACCGGCATGACGATTAGTTGGGTATACACAGATTTTACCGGCATGACGATTTAGTTGGGTATAAACAGATTTTACCTGCATGACGATTAGTTGGGTTAACACAGATTTTACCTGCATGACGATTTAGTTGGGTATAACACAGATTTTACCTGCATGACGATTTAGTTGGGTATAACACAGATTTTACCTGCATGACGATTTAGTTGGGTATAACACAGATTTTACCTGCATGACGATTTAGTTGGGTATAACACAGATTTTACCTGCATGACGATTTAGATGGGTATAAACACAGATTTACTGGATGATAATTTAGTTGGGTATAACACAGATTTACGTCATGACGATTTAGTTTGGGTATAACACAGATTTTACTGCATGACGATTTAGTTGGGTATAACACAGATTTTACCTGCATGACGATTTAGTTGGGTATAACACAGATTTTTACCGGCAGATGATTAGTTGGGTATAAACACAGATTTTACTGGCATGACTGATTTAGTTGGGTATAACACAAGATTTTACCGTCATGACGATTTAGTGGGTATAACACAGATTTTACCGGCATGACGATTTAGTTGGGTATAACACAGATTTTACCGGCATGACGATTTAGTTGGGTATACACAAGATTTTACCTGCATGACGATTTAGTTGGGTATAACACAGATTTTACCGTCATGAGATTTAGTTGGGTATAACACAGATTTTACCGCCTGACGATTTAGTTGGGTATAACACAGATTTACCGTCATGATGATTTAGTTGGGTATAACACAGATTTTTTACCGGCATGACGATTTAGTTGGGTATAAACAGATGTTACCGCATGATGATTTAGTGGGTATAACACAGATTTACCTGCATGACGATTTAGTTGGGTATAACACAGATTTTACCGTCATGATGATTTAGTTGGGTATAACACAGATTTACCGGCATGACAGATTTAGTTGGGTATAACACAGATTTTTACCGGCATGACGATTAGTTGGGTATAACAAGATTTTACGTCATGACGATTTAGTTGGGTATAACACAGATTTTACCTGCATGACGATTAGTTGGGTATAACACAGATTTTACCGGCATGACGATTTAGTTGGGTATAACACAGATTTTACCATGCATGACGATTTAGTTGGGTATACACAGATTTTACCGGCATGACGATTTAGTTGGGTTATAACACAGATTTTACCGGATGAGATTAGTTGGGATTAACACAGATTTTACCGTCATGATGATAGTTGGGTATAACACAGATTTACCGGATGACGATTTAGTTGGGTATAACACAGATTTACCGTCATGATGATTTAGTTGGGTATAACACAGATTTTACCGCATGACGATTTAGTTGGGTATAACACAGATTCCGGCATGACGATTTGTGGGGTATAAACACGATTTACCTGCATGACGATTTAGTGGGTATAACACAGATTTTACCGCATGACGATTTAGTTGGGTAAACTACAGATTTTACCGCATGACGATTTAGTTGGGTATAAACAGATTTTACCTGCATGACGATTTAGTTGGGTATAACACAGATTTTACCTGCATGACGATTTAGTTGGGTATTACACAGATGAGATTTTACTGGCATGAGCGATTTAGTTGGGTATAAACACAGATTTTACCTGCATGACGATTTAGTTGGGTATAAACAGTTTTACTGGCATGACGATTTAGTTGGGTATAACACAGATTTACTGGCATGACGATTTAGTTGGGTATAACACAGATTTTACATGCATGACGATTTAGTTGGGTATAACACAGATTTTACTGCATGACGATTTAGTGGGTATAACACCGATTTTAACTGGCATGACATTTAGTTGGGTATAACACAGATTTTACTGCATGACGATTAGTGGGTATAATATCATAACAACAGTAATGTATTTATTACCATAACTACAGTAATGTGTTTATTATCATAACTACAGTAATCTGTTTATTATCATAACTACAGTAATGTGTTTATTATCATATCTACAGTAATGTGTTTATTACCATAACTACAGTAATGTTTATTATCATAACTACAGTAATGTGATTATTATTATAACTACAGCAAAATAAAAACAAGTATGTGCATCTTTGAACATAAACTAGCTGTCATTCCGTCCTGACTCCATACGGCAATCGGAAAGTATCCCTGGATCAACCAGAACTACAGTATATGTATTAATACCAGTAATTCTCAATATTATATAGTATCCCTGTACCAACCAGAACTACAGTATATGTATTAATACCAGTAATTCTCAATATTATATAGTATCCCTGTACCCACCAGAACTACAGTATATGTATTAATACCAGGAATTCTCAATATTATATAGTATCCCCGTACCAACCAGAACTACAGTATATGCATTAATACCAGTAATTCTCAATATTATATAGTATCCCCGTACCAACCAGAACTACAGTATATGTATTAATACCAGAAATTATCAATAATATATAGTATCCCCGTACCAACCAGAACTACAGTATATGTATTAATACCAGTAATTCTCAATATTATATAGTATCCCCGTACCAACCAGAACTACAGTATATGTATAATACAGTAATTCTCAATATTTTTATGTTTTAGAAACTTATCCAGGCCTTTTTTAAAGTTATTCAATGAACTTGCATTACCCCTCTGCTGGGAGACAGTTCCACAGTTTCACCGTTCTCACTGTAAAAGAAACCTCTCTAACGTCTTTTTTTGTTTTATAGTTTTGTACTTCCTCCTCTACAGATGGTGCCTGTACAGTAACATTATTTGTGTATCGGAACACATAATCAGTTTTTGCTTATATAAATATTTTTCCTGCAGTGAAGACGGATTCTGGGCTTCGAGGATATTTCACGCTATCAATCATCCACCTGTGAATTTTTAAAAGGGCATTTTTTTCGTTCTTGTTTCTTGGTAGTCAAAGAAAAAATATTCACATCAACACAGGAAACAGAAGTAATTTATAAAGGGGAAATGTCAAAAGCAATTTTCCAAAACATGGAAGAGAATGGAAAATTTCAACAGCAACAGAGGATCAGACTATGATAGATACCATTTATTGTCTTAAGCTGGGTACACACCTAGCGATTTTTCCTCCTGACCGACCGTTCGATACTTTCGAACGGTCGGCCAGGAGGAAGGACTGTCGGTCGCGGCAAAAGCAGCCGCGTCCGATAGTCACCGCGACCGATCGTGCGGTCCATAGAGGACCGCACGATCGGACGAGGTTTTCCACCCTGTCCGATCGTCCTTTCGTCCGATTCGGACGAACGGTCGATCGGACATGGGCACATTCGGATTCGATAATTTCGGTCCGATCGACCGATACACTGAACTATCGGTCGATCGGACCGAAATATCTAATCGTGTGTACCCAGCTTAACTGTATGGATTTAAACATAGGCTCTAGAATTTTCAATTCTGTATATTACAAAGTTCTAGAAGTTTTGAAAATTTTCAAAACCAGGAAGAGCATGAAGTTTCCGTTACTGGACTGTGTTTGTGTAAAAGATTTAGGCCACTGATACGTGTTCCTCAGACCATTTCCAAGGTCCTTGAATCATGTGCAGTGTACCATTACACTTTATATCCTAATTTTAACCACCATTGACATCAATGGGTCCACTTGCAGGTTTTCAAAGTTTCGGGTTTTTTTTGAAAATCCATATATCTGCAAGTGGAGCCGAGTTTGGCCAAACTCTAGTGGGGATATATTTACCGAGATTGCAAAATACCAAATAGTTTCTGTATTTTATAATGTTATTTATTATTTGCACTAGGTTTGTAAGATACCAACCAGTTTGGAAATACAGAGATTGGGCGACTCTGTATACCCACCACTAGTGATGGCCCAGTTCGCGGATCGGAACCCGAATCCGCAGCGGATTTACCTAGTTCGCTGATTTTCCGGTTTTCCGCCTTGCAAACTTTTCCGAACCGCTTTTTCAAAATTTTTCAAAATTACAAGGATTTCTCATATTTTCCAGGATTTTTTCATTTTAATGTGTTTTAATGGGTCCGCTCGCGGATTTTCAAATTTTCACGAAAATTTGCGGATCCTTGAGCGAAATTCGGACATCTCTACCTACCACTGACTTGTTTTCCAGAAATAATTGCCCAACTGAGATTGCAAAACTACGATGTAGCCACACGGTGGGTTTATAAATATGTCACTTTAAAGGTAAAGTTCAGTGAAAAAAAAGTATTATTTCATTTATTTATCTATTTTAAACATACTTAGGTATTCTACATTTTGTCCTTATTTTTAAAAAATAAATAGATTTTATACACTTTAGCTATGCTTTGCTGTCTGGGCTGTTTCTAGCAATCTTAGCGCCCCAGACATTCTGCATCTGGGGGACCTGCAACAGCTGAATAAGTTGGGTGGGCTGGGGCTGGGGGGTGGGCTGGGGCTGGGGGGTGGGTTGGGTGGGGTGGGAGGAGAGTGGACGCGCCACATTGCAACAAATAGCCGGTCGGTATTTAGAAATTGGTATCTTAGTTGTTGCGGGACCCCAATGTACATGGGCCGGCCTTTGCAACCCTGGTATCTACGCCACTGAGTCCACTGCTATAAAGTCTGCAGCAGCTTTTACCTGGCATTTTAGAACTGTTCCCCTCAGTACTATTAGCTGAGTTCATCCTGCCCCCTCCTTCCTTCACCTTCAGTTCATTTGTAACATTGTATCCAAGTAGAGGGAGCTGAGTTCAGGCTCTGTACTAGATACAATGTTACACATTACAGCAGAACAAGGAGAGCAGTTCTAACCCAGCAAGTAACAGCTGACAGGGAGATGCTGGGGAGAACACTGGGCGACATGAAAGGGCCCTGTTTGCTGTGGACAGAAGTGAGCTGCAGTTTTAGGTTCTTTACAATTACGTAGTCTCAGGGTAATACATATTATACAAAGTCATACATATTACATACACAGGTAATACATAATATAAGTACACCTTCATGTCCTCCCGCTGCCTCAAACTAAACATGGACAAGACTGAACTTGTCCTTTTCCCACACTCACAATCTGTTACCCTCCCTAGCCTTACAATTAATATTAACAACACACCCATATCCCCATCTCCTCTGCCTGGGAATAACGCTAGATTCCGATCTTTCCTTCAAACTCCATGTCAATTCGCTTGCCCAACTCCTGTTGGCTCCAACTCAAAAACATCTCCCGCATTCGACCCTTCCTCTCGAAGGAAGCTACAAAAATCCTAGTCCATGCCCTAATCATATCCCAGCTAGACTACTGCAACACACTCCTGTGTGGTTTACCAAACAACCACCTGGTACCACTTCAATCCATTCTCAACTCTGATGCCGTCTCATTCATTTCTCTTCTCGCTCCTCTAATGCCTCTCACAAAAATGATCCAGTTCAAACTGCTTACCCTATCCTATAAAGCACTATCCAACACAGCCCCTCCATATATCTCACCCTATCCTATAAAGCACTATCCAACACAGCCCCTCCATATATCTCACCCTATCCTATAAAGCACTATCCAACACAAAATTAGCACCGTTTTAAAAGATAAGAACTTTTTTTGAATAACCCTGTAAAGGTCCTACCAGAGAGATAGGAGGATAGCCAAGAAAGTGCAGTGTCCTGGATACCTAAGGTCAGGATCTGAAGAAGTAGAGGGTGATCAACAGTATCAAAAGCAGAGGACATATCAAGAAGAATGAGCAAAGAGTGAATGATAAAACATTCTATTTTTCCCCTTGAAATCATACTTCTTCATGCAGATCTAACCCTTTAATTATCCTTAAAATAATGTTTGATCATGTACAATAAGGTCACTTAACTATAAAACAAATACATGTTATACTGTAGGACAAAGACTGGATAGAGAGTGAGTCACCATCTAAAACATCCCTAACCCCCCATAAATGACTTAATCAGAGTAAATAATATGATTTGCAGACCCATTAAAATCTTTCATGGTTAGAGCGCTGTTTTTTTTCAATTAGGAATTATTCTGTAATTTCATTTTACTGATGAGGCAATAGAATACTCTGTGAGTCATCTGATGTTAATGGGCTTCGCTTCTTCCATCTTGTAATGTTATCTCCCGGAAGCTCCAAAGTGGCCTTCAACTTGCAATGAGTTTCTTATCAATATTCCCAGATTGTGTGGTTTATAAATAGGAACAAAATATTATTGACTTCAAAAAGTACATGTGGAACTGGATCCGGTCAGAAGCGTACAGTATCTTTTGGACCAAGAAACATTGTAAGGACTTCTTATGTAAATTCTGACTTGACCAACAGGGGCTAGCTTGACATTTCATGTGCAGGGGAAGGAGGGGCTAGCTTCTAGCTTGACATTTTCCTGTGCAGGGGAAGGAGGTCAGCTTGACATTTCATGTGCAGGGGAAGGAGGGGCAGCTTGACATTTCATGTGCATGGGAAGGAGGGGCTAGCTTGACATTTCATGATGCATGGGAAGGAGGACTAGCTTGACATTTCAATGCATGGAAGGAGGACTAGCTTGACATTTCATATGCATGGGAAGGGGGGCTAGCTTTGACATTTCATATGCATGGGAAGGAGGGGCTAGCTTGACTTTCATGTGCATGGGAAGGATGGGGCAGCTTGACATTTCTGTGCAGGGGAAGGAGGGGCTAGCTTGACATTTCATGTGCAGGGGAAGGAGGGGCTAGCTTGACATTTCATGTGCATGGGAAGGAGGGGCTAGCTTGACATTTCATGTGCATGGGAAGGAGGGGCTAGCTTGACATTTCATGTGCATGGGAAGGAGGGACTAGCTTGACATTTCATATGCATGGGAATGAAGGGGCTACTTGACATTTCATGGCATGGGAAGGAGGGGCTAGCTTGACATTTCATGTGCAGGGGAGGAGGGGCTAGCTTGACATTTCATGTAGGGGAAGGAGGGGCTAGCTTGACATTTCATATGCATGGGAAGGAGGGGCTAGCTTGACATTTCATGTGCATGGGAAGGAGGGCTAGCTTGCACTTTCATGTGCAGGGGAAGGAGGGACTATCTTGCCATTTCATATGCATGGAAGGAGGGCTAGCTTGACATTTCATGTGCAGGGGAAGAGGGACTAGCTTGACATTTCATATGCATGGAAGGAGGGGCTAGCTTGACATTTCATGCATGGAAGGAGGGCTAGCTTGACATTTCTGTGCATGGGAAGGCGGCTAGCTTGACATTTCATGTGCATGGGAAGGAGGGGCTAGCTTGACATTTCATGTGCAGGGGAAGAGGGACTAGCTTGACATTTCATATGCATGGGAAGGCGGGGCTATCTGACATTTCATGTGCAGGGGAAGGAGGGCTAGCTTGACATTTCATGTGCAGGGGAAGCGGGGCTAGATTGAACATTTCATGTGCATGGGAAGGAGGGGCTGCTTGACATTTCATGTGCATGGAAGGAGGGGCAGCTTGACATTTCATGTGCAGGGGAAGGAGGGGCTAGCTGACATTTCATGTGCAGGGGAAGGAGGGACTAGCTTGACATTTCATATGCATGGGAAGGCGGGGCTAGCTTGACATTTCATGTGCAGGGGAAGGAGGGGCTAGCTTGACATTTCATGTGCATGGGAAGGCGGGGCTAGATGACATTTCATTTGCAGGGAAGGAGGGCTAGCTTGACATTTCATGTGCAGGGAAGAGGGCTAGCTGACATTTCATGTGCATGGGAGGAGGGGCGAGCTGACGTTCATATGCAGGAAGGAGGGACTGCTTGACATTTCATATGAATGGGAAGGAGGGACTAGCTTGACATTTCATATGCATGGGAAGGAGGGTCTAGCTTGACATTTCAATTCATGGGGAAGGAGGGACTACTTGACATTTCATATGCATGGGAAGGAGGATGCTTGACATTCATATGCTGGAAGGAGGGCTATCTTGACATTCTATGCATGGAAGGGGGCTAGCTTGACATTTCATATGCATGGGAAGGAGGGACTAGCTTGACATTTCATATATGCAGGGAAGGAGGGCTAGCTTGACATTTCATATGCATGGGAAGGAGGGGCTAGCTTGACATTTCATATGCAGGGGAAGGAGGGGCTAGCTTGACATTTCATGTGCAGGGGAAGGAGGGGCTAGCTTGACATTTCATATGCATGGGAAGAGGTGCTAGCTTGACATTCATGTGCGGGAAGGCGGGGCTAGCTTGACATTCATGTGCATGGGAAGTTTGGGGTGTACATTTTGCCTAAATCAAAGCTTTTCATTATTAACTTGAGTTCCCCTTCAAGAAAAAATTGTGTTTCTTAAATTAAAGAAAACATTGTTTTGTAATTAAAACAAACCATCAGTTCAAGCGTGTAGCATGGTTGTATTATTAATGAATTAACAAGCATTTATCTGTCAGGTGCCTTGCTAATTGCCTCTTGCTGTTAGATTGTCAATACCGCTATGTCAAGAAAACCGTCAAGATAAATGAAATATCTAATTGAGCCTTATTATTGGTTATGTTTGATCCTGAAGGATCAGAAATGTTCTATGTCCAATATCAGGTTTATATTCATGTGTATGGAGTCACCAAGAGTCGTTTACTCCCGACAATTAGTCTCCTAGAGGCTAAAGCACAAGTAAAGTCACAACGCATTAATCCATCATAACCCACATGTAAACATGTCCATTGTGTTGTGGATGTGCAGCAAAGCGGTGGTGGGGGGTTGATTTTGGATAATACTGATTGAAGAAAAAATAGTGAGCTAAGATATTTTCTTCTACATTTAAAGGGACACTATACTCATAAAGTAATTGACTTCTTTCGTCCCCTCCCACAGTCTTCTTTTCCTCTTTATTAACATATGTCTCGCCTTTGTCAAGAGGGAAAAAGTGTCAGAGACATCTAGGTAGGAGGAGTCAGTTACGTAATATAGTGTCCTTTATGAAGAATTTCATCTTCGCTGTGGTTGTTATTCACTGTTGTAGGGAAAAAAGAAAATTGTGGTCTGTGAGTTTCCTAGATTTTGGTTTCTCTAGATTATAAACTACCTATGGCTGAAGCCTAAAAAGCATTGAACCTGGACCTACATTGTAGTAAGGGTAAGTTTAAAGTTTACCATTATTTCAGACTGGTCTGCTGTGTGACTGTGTAAATATCCAGTAAGCCCAGCAAATGGTGACCCACCAACAGGTAGCAAGGAGCATTATATAGTGGATACTGCACCCCCAACTGTAATTATAAGGATATTATAGTCACCGAGGAGTTCCGTGACCATATAGAAGTACGAGGCCGCAGCCAGTACCTTTTATACAGGGCACGGAACTCCAAGGTGACTCTCTAATATCCTTATAATTTACAGTTGGGGGTGCATTATTTATATAACCTACTCCTTTGTGGCTTCTGGTTTCCTTTACCTCCTGGACTGTAAGATTATAGGCTATAATCTTACAGTTCCTCCCCATAGAATCCACTACGGGGTAGGTTATACTTTATAAGCTTTAAAAGCAAATTCTGTCTGGTGGCCCCTACTATATTAACCCCTCTAATCGTGAATGCGATTGTGTACAATTATTGTCAGGGAGGGAAAATGTCAGAGTTATGTGAGGAGCTGCCAGGCCGGTCTTCTGTCCATTTATGGTCCAGCCCTCTTACCCTGCTGCTGTCTCTCTGTTCCATCCTCGTGGGCTAATTGGGTAATGTGGAATTTGGGTCGAAAACTTGTAAGATATTTAATGGACAGGAGATCCTATTTTGTGTATTACTGGTACATTTCATTTAGGGACACTCTTGCAAATGTCCAGCAGGTGCTTTCGGCATTCTGGGTAGCAGGAACAAAAAATTTAAAAGTACAGGGATTTGGAATTACAATTATGTGTGTGTGTGTGTGTGTGTGGTGTGTGTGGTGCGTGCGTGCGTGCGTGTGGGGTGTGTTGTGTGTGTGTGGGCGTACACCTGCCCCTCTTACATTTCTTTCCAGATCAGAGAGATTTTTTTTGTGCCAATTCAGTGGTCCCACCTGGTCTAATAACGAAAACCAGCCAATTATGTCATCCACGGACACCATACCACAGGCGATCACTGGCTGATACCGTATGTATGTGTATGGCTAGATTTTTGATAGGAAAGTACCCTTTGTGTAGAGGGTGCTTTCTGGTTGGTTGGCAGCTTTCCTATGGAGGATGGACCCCCCTGCATGAGTGAAAGATAGGGGTAATAAGGAAGCTCTAATGAAGAAATGTAGAGTAGAAGTCTACATTAATTAAATACCAAGTAGGGTCTTTCTCACACTTTAATTATCCCCCACTTTTGTTCCCCTTTAACTC